>JASDQU010374151.1:35937-60006 GCA_032191745.1 Picea mariana | reverse complement strand
GAGGGGGTGTTGGGCCCCAACAACTCCCCCTAAATTTTTACAAAATTTAAAGGGCCCCCATTAGAATCTTGATAATTAGAATGAGCTACAAAATCAACCTTTTCAAATAGTTCCATACCTTGGCTTGCTTTGAGACAAACTTAAGACAATCACTGTAGTATGAGACATTCATTACAAGAGTATATGTCAAAAGTTTGAAACGAGCACAAAAATCTCAATTTAAACAAAAACGTTAATTTTTATCAACTGATTACTTTTGTTTAAATTATGATTATGTGTTCTTTCTTTTGCTCATTAGCAAGTTTGACTATTTTGAATAATGGGTTCAATACTTCATCAAATAATATCTTGTTTGGTTTCTCATTTTCATGAAATCATTTGGTGATATTAATTAATTAAATTCTTTTTTCATTTTGCATTTCATTTCAAAATAATAATAATAAAAGAATTATCTATCATTTGTTTGATTTTGTAAAAAACCAAAATTAATATTTTTCTCTTCTCCATTAACTTGAAGCTTCTAGAATGTTAAGATCATATTTGAAAGCAAATTATAAACAATGTTTGTTTATAAGTTATAGTTAGTCTAAATTCATTTTTTATTTTTCTAGATTTTGTTTTATTCACAATTTTTAGGTTATTAATTTTTAGGTTTATTTTTGTTTCACAAGTTTCTATTATCAAATATTTGATACGGATCTGATCATGGCTTGATTTTATTATCCAAATACGTTCAAGATGATTGATCCAAAAATAATTTTGGATTGCTACAAATAATTTTATGAGCAACAACAGATAAAATTTGGAAAGGCGTCAAGATCAGATAGGCGATTTTGCAAGACTGATTGCAGCCAAACCGTGAGGAATTTGAAGAAATGGTTGAAAACCCAGAACCCAAATGGACCCATTTACCTTCCGATTAGATATTTTCCCAAACAAATGCACGATTCGAGAGGTATTGATGTCTTTTTACGAGGCAAATTTCAAGTGGCGAAAATTAATAGTGACGCCCAGACTGTTCATTCATTGTATAAATATATGAGAAAGTTCAGAGCCATAGAGATCCAAGAAATTGAGAGGAGGATTTTAATCCTTTCTCTTTTGTATATTATTTCTTTTGTAAACTTTTCTTCTTTTCAAATGGAGTAATGGATGGTTGGAATCTTTGGGAGAATGGACGAGTATTTTCAAAGAAGAATATGGAATTCCAGGTTGCTTAATGGTTTTTGTCCTATGAGTAAAATGGTTTTATTTTCATTATAATATCTTCGTATTCTTTTAATAATTGATTATGCATTGATTTAAATTAGCTTTAGTCTTTTTTATCAATACATAATTAATTGATATCATTTATGTATTAATTAATTTTTTTCATCTTTAAGAGTCTATTATCCCAAAACTTCTTCCAGGACTACAGTATGGGCATGTGATTTTGAGAAAGAATATGGGAAAGCAATTCATCTTTGGCTTTAGACCTGTGTGATTCTTATTCCATTTCGTTCTTTCATTATTGTTATATTATGAGAATATTATTATGGTTGATTTTAGCTTTAGCTTGTCATCATATGGTTTTTTCATATTGTTAAATGTTATATGCTCTCCATAATTTCTTATTCCATTTTTTATGTGTGATCAATCGATTATTTGATTATTGTGGAATTTATTTCTAATGTTAAATGATGGATAATATCAATACTCAGAATTGAGTTTTCTTTCGTTCTTAAATATTGATTATCTTAAGATCACACGATTTTTAATTAGTTGTCTTCCTGTTGTTATTAATTTACTCCAATATCAAATACTTCTTTGAATGTATTCTAAAAGTGCTAGTATTGTTCTGTTATAGGTTTCCCTTAACAACAGTACAGGTAGGAGCTCATACAACACAGAAAGATAATACCAGTTTCGTTGATCAGTGACATGTTATTATGTGTGTTATTTAGTTAAGTTGTTTATGAATGAAACAATGATTACATTAATTAGCTTTGACTGTTTTTGTGTCACTGTTTCACTCGTATTCATTTAGTATTTATTCGCTTAATATCTCTAAAAAAAAAAATCCAAAAAGAAGTGTTGTTCATATTTGATTCAGAAACTTTATCAAACAATCATTTTCGCAAGATTTCATGCAAATCTTGTAAACTGTATATAAAYTGTTCATAATCATTTGTATATTCACATTCTTAGATAAATATTTGTAATTATTGTGTCGATTGTTAAAATCTTTTCTTTAGTTAGTTTATTTTATTTTTCTATCTATAGGACCCTAGTTGGCTAATAGAGCCATTAAACCCATCAGAATAGGTTACACCAAACGGCTATTTAGACAACCCCGGACCGGATCTATTCTTCCAGTTGATGGCATGTCAAATTTGCCCGTCAAAAAATGGCGCTAGAAAGAGGGCTGAGTAAATTTAATGATTAAATGTTTCACCCCTTAGCCTTTCATAATTCCAGATTTATAATTTTTTCTTCTATGTCATCTTGAAATGCACTAGAAGGCATGCTAGACTGACAAGCTAGCCTTGTAGGAGTCTTTGTTTCGAATTTATTTAATTTATCATGGCTCCCCAAATCACTGTGTTGGAACATGATTTCCACTTCTCATTACCTGATATTCCCAATGAGACAATCTCTCACTTGTCCAAACTCACCTTTGATGGTGGGGGGGATGTATCTGCAAAAAACCATCTTAACAAGTTTTGGTGTAAATGCATCAAGCATGACATTTCTGATTTAAAGGTTTTATGCAGATTGTTTGCTTTCACTTTCAAGGGTCGGATTAAACATTGGTTTGAGTCTTTTCCAGCATATCACATTATTGATTGGTTTCAATTTGTAGATGAATTTTTAGATGATTTTGAAAAATATAATTACAATCAATTATGTGAAGAATTTCAGACTTTACTAATCAATGGCAATTCATCTCCAGAAAGATTTTCAACAAGAATCCATCAAAAAAGTCAAAAAGAAGTGTTGTTCATAATTGATTCAGAAATTTTATCAAACAATCATTTTCGCAAGATTTCATGCAAATCTTGTAAACTGTATATAAATTGTTCATAATCATTTGTATATTCACATTCTTAGATAAATATTTGTAATTATTGTGTCGATTGTTAAAATCTTTTCTTTAGTTAGTTTATTTTATTTTTCTATCTTTAGGACCCTAGTTGGCTAACAGAGCCATTAAATCTGTCAGAATAGGTTACACCAAACGGCTTGGGTTATTTAGACAACCCTAGATCGGATCTATTCTTCCAATTGACGGCATGTCAAATTTGTCCGTCAACAGGGGGGTACTACATTTATCTGATACAAATTACTTCAAAATCAAGATGGGTCTAGGGGTGGGAACAAACAACTTTGCTAATCTTATGTCACTAAAAATCCTTTTACAATTTGTTGGGGAAAAGGGGATTCGTTCTATCCAACTTTTTGGTGACTCTATGAATGCTATCAACTGAACTCGTAAAACACAAATTTGTCATAACATTTTTTTATTGCAAATATTGGACGAAATTTTCAAATGTATGAACACATTTGAACAGATGTATACACTCTCTCTCATGTATATAGGGAACACAACCAGCTGACAGACTCTTTGTCAAAAGATGGGATTCAACTCATTTTTGGCAACTGGCACATCATCGAAATGGCGGGTGAAGAAGTCTATGAATACTATCATAGGCCCATCATAGAAGGCAACATTCAACAAATCTGAATCTTTTCTTTGTGGAATTTGCTACCAGAATATATCAGAACATGTGTGTATTATGGAATGGTCTGATGATAAGAACTTACTATGATATCATCTATGTCTATTGGCTATATACCTACAAGACTGTGATATTGGTCCTTTTTATTGAGTTTTGTTTGGTCAAAAATATGATGTATATACACTTATGTATGGATTTTTTTGAAGTTGTTGCTCCTTTTTTTGTTTTGGAGGTTTCTTAGTTGACTGCGTCCATGAATCATCTGATATTTTTTCCAGATGATCAATGCTATATGGCACCTACAGAATGTAATTTTGTCTCTTCGGATGAATAAAATTACGCTTTTTCCGTGGAAAAAAAAAACATTTATTTTGTTGAAATATGTAGTCTTTGAGCCATGATGCTCATGATTCGGCCAGCGAGGAGGACTTGTATTCATCCCACACCCCGATGATAATGTTAAATAAGAATATCATTAAAGCGAACAAGGAACTTTCTCATTTTTTAGACCTTGAAGATCAAACTCCCAATGTCAAAGAAATGATCAAACTGCTTATGAAACAACTTAGGACATATAAGGTAATAACCATAATTTAAAGTGATTTTTTTTATGTCATAAGTTCAATTATGAAAGTTTGTTTTGTAACTTTTACATTATCTAAACGAAAAAACGTTTTCTTTCTTACATAGAGTTAATTAGAGCCTGTTCATCCTAGTGTTAGTAGTAGTGGCATTGCACAAATGCCACAGATTCTTGATTCGGGCCCTCATATACTTGCAAGGCTATTTAGTTCTCCGTCTTCCACACCTTTAGATGGGAGCCATGACACGCACCCCCAGGAAGCCACACAAGTAGGCTCTGGAGGTGGTGAAAGATATGAGCCTAATGATGTGGATTATATGGTTGCATTTCTTGAAGCGAGACGTGTTACCAGCACATGGACCCTTCCTTGCACATTTATGGTCAACGAGGAAGGACTTCCATTAAATCAAATAAAACTCCCATGTATTTTTTAATATTTTGATTGTTTCATGTTGTCTATCTCAAACATAGAACATATATTATTATTTTTAAATTAATGATCATATATTTTTGCGTGTAGGAAACGACCATTTTTATAGGAACTTGGAGACCAAAACATTGTTGATTTTTGGGCCAATCATACGCACGAGGTGGGATTCCCAAAATTCCAACCTCAAAAAAGAACTTATGGATTATCTTGAAGGCCTCTTCGGAGTTGACACCTTCAATAAAAAAGCGGCCACCTCCTTAGCTAGCCAATATTTGAAATCTACTTGAGATGTGTATAGGGTTCACTTGCAAAAGAACCCTAGGTATGAGCATCCACCTGCAGTTACAGAGAGGGAGTGGAAGGCGCTCATTGAGGATGCAAAGGAAAAGAATTTGAGAAAAGAAGGAAAAACACCAACCGGTACCCCAAGGTAAATTACATTTTGAATTCAATACCTTTAATTTTCTTTAGATCTAAAAAAAAGTGTGGTATATAACTTACTTTAAACTTTTGATGATAGGTTTCCTGACACTTCGAAGGCAAGAAAAGCAAGGATTTCCAAACATGGCCAACACAAGCTAGGTCAGGGAGGCTACATGAAGTTGCAGTCACAAATAGTAAGCACCCAAACATCTTAACAATATTATTTGTATCGCCTTCCAACTTTCAGGTAATTACAACCAATAACATTAAAAATACATACTCTTATGCAATGGAGGACGATGACTTCAGAACCAAAACCACAGAGGAAGACCTCCATATTTGTTATAGGTATGGCTATCAAGTTGTCGTCGAACATAGGAAAAGCATGGGGTTGACCCCAAGAACCAATTTGTAGGATAAGGTAAATAAAAAACAATCCACATTAACCTCCCATTACTTATGAAATACATTCATGTTTGATATCATCCATAAATATAATGTGTTATTTTGTTTTAAAAAGGGGAGCAGCACTATCAACAAGCCCATTCGAATTGAAGATCATTGCATTGATAGTGCAACGTCACCACAACATGGTGCCCCCGAGCATCCCCACTCTGGTGGGATGCAACCTCACATTGTTCCTACAACTGAGGCCCATGACGATAATATGGTTGTATATTAAACATATACTTAATAATTTTGTAATTTTAGATTTTGTACTTCTATTTTTTTTTACTTATCCATTTAAGATTGTGTCCTTGTAAATTTTGTGGTTTCAATGGAAAAGAATGTTGTACTTCAGGATCCTTCACCTGAAGAGGAGTACAGGCCAACAACAATTCCAATGGTGTCGACTAGTGCATTAGGTAAACAATTACATTGCAGAGTTTTTTTTTTTAATATTATTGAACTACTTCAATGATATTTATAAATTGTCCATATAAATTTAATATTTTTGTTTTGTAGGGGATTCCCCCTCACAACGGCTTGCACGCTGTCAATACAAGACCAAGCGTGCTCTCATGCGTGAGAGGATTCAAGCAGAATCAACTACTGAATAGCCCCTAGAAAAAAAAAGATGTGGATGCTAATGATTTACTTAAGAACTGAAAATCACATAATAAGAGGCCTAAAAAAATGTTAATGTATAAAATTATTATAAGACAGATCGATGTACATATAGCTAGTATAGTTGGAACATTTTTTGGATGATAAACTTCATATATGAAAACCATTTTTTATGACATGTGTCTTTGAATGAGTTCTTGCATGCTTTTGTTGCATTGCCTTTGAATGGGTTATTGCATACTTTCTTGTACTTATGTTAGTAAAATATGAAATATAGATTGTTAGTAAAATATGGATAGAGAGATAAAACAAATCCAATTTTATTAATTTGTAGTACTTATGTTCACAACAAAAAGAAATCAAACAACTTTGAACTTATTTTATCTTAGCTTTCTTGCTTAGCTTTACAGACATTTTTTTTAATCAATTTTGAATATTTTAAATGCATATTTTCTATTAGAATATAGATTGGGTATTAGGGAATTGAGAGTGATGTGAGGGGGGGGAGGGGCCATAGGAGCTTCCACCTTCACTTTGTTGGCCATGTTCAGTAGAGAATACTTTATTGGAGTCGTTTAATCTTGGAGCAAACCTCCCTCGATCCAACGTAGCAACAACATAGTCAATGTTGGCTTCGTTGTTGCCCCTTCAAATCGAGGGAGGTTTGCTCCAAGTTTAGACGGCTCCAATAAATTATTATCAAAACCAATAGGAGCTTATTCAAGATTTCTATATATATATATATATATATATATATATATATATATATATATATATATCGCATTTCTAGTTTGTTCTAATCGAGTAAATCCATGTTTGAATCTAGGATGATGAGGGGCTAGTTAAAAAAACAAGGCTTATAAGGTGCTTGGAAGCATTCTTAAGGTATGTTCTAACATTCTCATAAAAATGCATCTTTGAGTAAACAACGCTATGACCAATATGAATTGTATTCATTTTATAGATATTTATGGAGGTTGAATGACTTGGCAGCATGTATTAGAGAAACATAATGATGGATGAGTTGAGATCAGGGAAGGTATGTTATCCAAATCATTTACTGACTAAATAATGATGTACAATTGGAATTGTTATGCTTCTTAGAATGAGGGTCTCATCATTAAATAAGGATTTGATACAATATGGATTATTTTGCATTGCAATAGTTTAATCACTAATGAATTGGTAACATCCATACTATTGCATAGAATGTGATCCTTATCCAATTGTAAAAATACCCATGATTTATCTTTATCTTCATAGAAGAACATTGGTAACGAGAATGCAATTTATTTAAAAAATGAAGTTGATTCCATACTAGCCAACAACAATCAACCTAGTAGCTTCCTAGAATGTCTTATATAAATAATTGGTGTGGGGTAATCATTGTGCAACATGTCTTATTGTTAGTCCCGGATAGTCACCAATATTGAGGTATCTAATTAAATTACATAAGTTGGAAAGAAGGTCACTCAAGTTTTCTCTATACTTAAATAGATCATGTATCCACATTTATGCACAAACTCATCATATCACGTGGCCCGTATTTGGAATGGCAATATTCCTGGTGGTAAATAAAAAAAATGACAATTATCTCAGTTAGTCTCTAGTTATAATAATTTCTCAAAATGATGTATGAAACATGATTTCGTTATCTTCATTCTTTATTTAACCTATTATTGTATTTGACAAATGCATGTCTGAAGCGCGGTCACCGCCATGATCCACAACGCACTTCCGACAAGGTATATGCTATCCATGTTTTTATATCCTTGTTTTGGTTGTTTTTGACATTTCTAGGAGCCTACGGAAAACAACCAAGGCAAGGATGGAAAACATGGGTAGTACATGAATCTACCCGAAGATTAATGGACAACTTAATGGTGAAGATTGGACATGGAACAACTTAATGGAGAAGATTGGACATGGAACAACCTGAACACGCTCTGCTAGGAAATTGGCTCTATTTCAGGTTCTATGATGGAGGACCAGGTATACTATGTTTATCGAAAATGTCATTTCTATAGTTGTAAGTAGAAAATAACACAACAACAGAGTTAAACAAATTTCTATATATGATTTTTTTGTGTATTTTAAACATTTTTTTACATATGTATTTTCTTGCTAGTTTGGTCTTCAAAATTATTTGTATTTTTTTCTTCACATATGTTAATGGTCATACAACAACACTTTTCACCTCCTCTTTTCACTATTTTCTTAGATGACAACACCCTTGTCATAAACTACACCCAAGTTAAAACTTTTTTCGCCTGATACGTGCCTCTACATATATCCCACTACTAGCCCCATTGTATTTCTTCCATAATTCATTTATCAATATCTCCCTTTCATCCTAAGACTGGTGCCATCAATATATAGTATTCAATCTATTGCATCCACACTAAGTTTTATCCTCTAGACCATGACACCTTGTCATAATGCCCCTTTATCACAAATTAAGCCACCTCATGCATGTTGCACTCTTGTACTAATCCAAATATTACATGATTTATGCCAAACTCAATTCATGATCCAACCTCCAGGGATTTCATTGAACCTATTGATCTCACTTCTTAAGTATGTTGGTCTCACGAGGGTAAACACCTCGATTCATGGATTCATAGTATGACCACCTTCTTCAAAGTACACCCTAAACTATATAAGACTAACTATTTTACCTTTGCATAAAATCACTTAGAAGGTTTGACATTGGATTGGCGGTAAACTCACTTGGATACCATTGCACTTTTTAACAACCATTGCACTTTTTAAAAATACTCATCCTTAAGCTCAAATCCATTTTATTAGATTATTTTAATCATGAAGTGGACTTATTTAAGAGCCCCATGTTGCACAAGGCTTTTCTCCTTGCCTTGTAAATGGAAAGTAAGCTAGCCATCGTGTTCCCCTTACCTTCCCCTGGTCATTCTCCCTCTTCCTCCCACTCTAGCTACGAATGCCACCATCACTAGATCTCTTCCCATTGCTTTGGAGAATTTTGTTACTTCAATAGAAATCCCACATATATATCAGCTTTTTAAATGAGAATAAATAATGGGTACACATAATGAATGAGAATACTTAAGATGAATTGTCAACAATGGAGGATAGGGAAGAGTGTAGTATGGAATCGAGAACTAGGCCACACACATATTGGTATCAAGTTGAGTTAGAAGCATTGATAAAAAAAAAATCATGTTATCAAGCTTAGATGTACATTTAGAAATGTAAGGCCTATTCACAAGTGTCAATAGGATGATTACTATATACTTGGAGCCTTGTTATTTTTTTTAGTGGTCTCATCAATTAGTGGGGAGCTACCTACATTGTTTACAAATTGGAGTTGAGTGGATGAAAAAACCATTGGAGCCCAAATGAAATGGAACATTTTATCAGAAATTAGAATGATCAATGAAAAATTGCACATATCCTTTCTAGCATAATGCCTTTTAAGTGTGCAACGTCCACTACTTATACATCACCTAGTTCTAACACCAATCCCAAATCCCACATGATACAAGTCTTAATACTAGGTGATTCCTCCTAGGATACTCTGATAGTTTATCTCTCTAGAGCATCAAAAACTACAAGTTTAATGAGTCCATGGTGGGACAATGCCTATTCATTCCGATTATTTACTTTGTAATTCATATGCCTCAAAGATTGTAGCAAGAAATAGGGGATGTTGAGGTTTTCCTTAGGTATTTGGTGAAATAGGTTTCTTATATGGCGTAAAAATATGAAATGATATGCATACAACATGCTTAGTATCCCCTCACATATTATATACTTAAACATATGATATGCTACCTCATCCCAAGGTCCTGTGAGACTTTCCCTTTTGACTCCATCCTTATTCTCTTCTAGTTCTTCATAACTTAATAAAAATAGTTTTTTGGCATCTGTAGCAGGTTGTCTATCTTCCTTATCCCAAGGTGGACCCACTAGGAGGCATGAAACTTTGCTTATGTCAACCTGATTTATCTATATTTCCATCCCTCTCACGGTAGTTATGTATTTATGATCTATAACATTCTAAAAGTTGTATGCAAACTTTAGTGCCACTCTGTCATCATATATCTAAAACCTATCAAAGTATACCATCCAATTTGATTGTTGAAATACTTCAACTACTTCAATGTTGTTATATACCCTAGGTCTTTGTTGGCTCCCTCTTGTTAAAAGCACCCGCCATTTTTCACTTTGATGTCTATCTCGAGAAGTTTGTAAGGTTGAATACAGGGATAAATTCACTATCCTATAAGAATATTCTTGTAACAAGGGATATCAAACAAAGATACATTTACTCCCTATTTTTGTGATGTGAAATTAAATTCAACAAAACAAGTTGGTATAAGATTACACAACACTTACTGAAAGTAGGAAAAAACACAAGCTCTAGGTCCTAAAATTGCAAATAATGGAAACAAAGAAATTTTGGATCGTCGGGGTTTGAAACATATCATCCCAAGTTCAAAGTTTTTGTGCTTTTGGAGACCCTATTAGTCTAGGATATCCCTCCTATAGAAATCAGCCCTTCAATTTATGCTAATTGGTTTAACAAGCAAACAAAGACTTTGTTTTAAACCGGGTAATCATTCATGCACTGATTGCTTTCTGAGAAAGAACTAGGCAAACCCTATCATTTGCAAAACTATAAATAAGTATTTGTATGTAAAATGAGGTGCTCAATCAAAGATGTCTTTGCCTCTATTCCAAAATGCAAGAGAACATTAACATTTTTGCTAAAGAAGATAAACCAATTGATATAGGTGCAATAGAGAACTTTAAAGGATTATAGATTTCATTTAAAAGGGTTTGAACAAGATCGCATGCTCAAAGATCAACTTAATATTACTCAAGAGACATCGACAAAAACTATGTGATACTTGAAATAGTTCCCATTGGAGCTTTGAAAATAAATCCCAAATGGTACTTTGTTTAAACATTAGAAACAACATGGCCCATGGCCTTTACAAATCTCTATGACATAAATAAACATGCCATAAAATGAAAATTTTCATATATATTAGTTGTCCTAAGCATATAAAATGCCATCATCTTGAAGCATATATTGCCATAGGAAACACCTCTAATCCATATTGGAAAATATTTCACAAAAATGCCTCTGGCATTGTAACTTTATGGAGTGAACATATGTTGCCATTTGATCCATAGAATTTATGAGTTTGACTATAAACAATGAGTTTGTTGATATGTGAACACGATGTTTGTTTTGCAGCAACCATACCTATTAAGAAAACTCTCTTTCTTGAAAGGATCAAAGGTCATATATATGGTAGAATATTGGCCATCATTTCAAATTGAGACATGAAGTTCACATTGAACTTATGAAAGAGTTTATTCTAGGGATTGGACACATGACTGAATTTAGTACAAACCATCATCGGTAGATGGGTGGACAGAGAAAATTAATAAATCAAGTCATTGAAGACTTATTGTAGATGTACGTGATGGAAACCCTCAAAGTCGGAAGAGTACCTGCATTTAGTATAGATTACATATAATGATGGACATCATGCATCATTAGAAATGAGTCCATTTGAAGCTTTGTGTGGTAGAAGATGCAACAATACAATAGCATAGGATAATATAACACACAAAGTTACACTTGGATCAAAATATCTTAACAAAATGGAAGCATGTTGCCAAAATTAAGAGGAATCTAAATCCCGCCCAAGGTAAGTAGAAAAATTACATAGAGAAGAATTTAATTCACAAAGAATTCAATGTTGGAGGTCATTTATTTTTCAGGGTGAATTTGAGGAAAATCTCTTTTAAGCTCAGAATTTGTGCCACGCTAGGACCCAAATAATATAGGTTATTTGAATTCCTCGATAGAATAGGACCAACCACATATAGAGTTGCATTGCATGCAAACATTAGAGCATGTAATTCTTTTCATGTTACTTTGCTTCAGAAATATGTAGAAGATCTTTTTTTTTGTTTGCTAGTTTGTCTGTGATCTGCAGGATTAGCCTGTGGCTGAGAAACCACGACTCAGGCGCATATAAGCTGTCAAAATCACCCAGGGATTGCACCCAGCCTGAGCCACACCAACCCTTAACATAGATGGATTTTTTGTCCCCACAGGTTTCGAACCGATGACGTAACATCACGGAGTGCCTTAACAACACACTTCGTCACCGACTATCCTACACCCTGGGGACAATATGTAGAAGATCTTAATTTCATGGTTGATTGGGAGTTGATTCAGTTGTACTAGGTGGAGAGTTACAAACCAAGCCCTTATGCCTCCTCAACATAAGTAATGTTGCTCCAAAATAGAGCCATTGCTTAGGTAAAGGCCCACTGCAACATTATGAATTAAATGAGGCAACCTAGGAGTTGTAGAACACCATGATAGACAAATATTCATTTATTTTTTCCAGATTTTGAAGCCACATAAAATCTAGTGTTATTCCAAGGGGGATGGAAATGTAATACCCCAATTTCAACCCCTATGTTGTACATAATATAATATGTAAATATTGTTCATAAATGGATATTGTTCTTGGGTGTCAAGCAATGTAGGATTTTCTACAAAAGGCACTTGTGATGTGCATGTGTATACATGTTACATAGATTCCTAGTGAGGAACACAATGTGAAGACCCCACTAGATAATGATTTGATATTTAGTCTTGTTTATATTTCCTAACTTTGGATAGAATTATGTGATCATTATTAAATTCATGAAGTATGCTAATATAAAGTGCACCATGGAATGGCTTACTAGGATAAAGAGGGTGGCTATGATGTGACGAGAGGTTAGGGGTAAAGGGAGAATGTGTTCTTGCCAAGTGTCCATCTATGAACTCCCCACCCATGGAATGGCTAATATGCGACGACATGAAAGGTGGTTAATTTATATCTTGCCTGTAATTGCAATTATGCTTGCAACCATCATTGCAATTTATTGCATACTACCATTAAACTATGTATTTAGATTTGGAGCATCATATAGTTACAAAGATATTATTATAATATATATTATACATTGCCTAAAACTATTTTCTTGTTAAACTATTTTCTTGTTTTAATGGACCACCACCTTAGTTTTCTTTACAATGACAATCACCACACTTGATATGATAGATGTCATGTTTCATGTTCTACTACCATTAGAACTATTCAACGTTGCTTATTACTCATGCACACTTTCCATAGTCATAACTTATTTGATATTGTATTAACCTCTATATTTAGCTATGACACATACTCTATTCAAATGGATATTATTAAAAAAAATGTTGGTAGATATGTTAAAAGCATTGTATTTTGCTTGGGAGTTGAAATACATGTCATTTCAATATCTACAATATACTTAGATATCCATGTCCGTCATGCAATTTGTAACTTTATTTTCAACCTAGTTATTCATTGTGTTATTACTTTATTTTGGAACCAATGCCAAACTCACACTAAAGAAACAAACTAGTAAATAAAAGATGTCTCAAATGTATGTTTGTTTTTTCCCATTTCTTCAAAAATATTTAGAAGAAATACAATAAAGAAATAAAAGTTTCATATCCATCTAAATGAACAACACTGATGCTCCTTTCCATGTTATACAAATTTACATGTTTTGTGTATAGGAAAACTACAATAACCCCAAAAAGCATAAAGTGTAATGCACCATTTTCAACCATTGTGTTGCATATATTTTGCTACGTAAATATTATTTAAACGTGGTTGTTTTAATTGGGTGTCATGTCGTGTAGGATTTGTATAAAACACATTCATGTTATATGTTATAAAAATTCCTAGTGAGTAGGCTAAGGCCAAGGCCACACTAGAAATGATTAAAGACTTAGGTTTGTCTATATTTCCCAAATTTGGACATGATGATGTAATTATGATGCAAATTCATGAAGTATGTTATGTTGCATGGAATAAATTGCTATGAGAAAGAGGGGGCTATGATGTCACAAGAGGTAGAGGGGATAAAGGGGAAAGTTGTCCCTACCAAGTGTTGACTTATGAACTCCCCCTCTCATGATTTAAGGTGGCTAAAGTTTGAGCCAAATAGTATCTCAAGAAATGTTGGCACCATATTTTCCATGCATAACCTTGTCTATAATATGATGATTACCATTTATAAGTTTATTTTTACAATATTCTTCTTCAACCATCTTTCCCCTAACCTATCCTTATTCTCTAGAAGTTTATTTTTCCAATATTCTTCTTCAACCATTTCCCCCTTAACCTACCCTTATGCTCTATTGCTAGAATAATATGGCTACTATGTCATATGTGAGCTATATGAGCCCTATTTTGTAGAGATGAAGACAATTGTGAGCACGAGAGCCTTAATGAGACACTAACATAAAATTGTAGTCTGCATTGAAGCTTGATTATTCCTATGAGCTAATTGATTACTTGAATTCGTCAAGTAGGAGGTTTCTCCTCTGCTATACTATCTCTCTACTCCTCTTGCTAGTTGTTCTACTATCTTATATGAAATTTCTATAGTGTGAGATGAACCCTTTCCCCTCCTTTTGGCTAAACTTTTAACACCCTTTCTTGGTAAAACACAATGAAAATATGAGGTATATCATTTAGAATTTGGCAAAGGGTGTATCTCTCCTTGCAAGTTAAGGGGACTTCTCCACAACCATATTTTCCTTTAGGGACATGTATTTTATGTTGCAACACTAGCAATCTTTGATGGCTGGAGAACACAAGGGAGCATCCCAGCATGAAGGAATCTCTTTGTTGGAGGTCACCATGAAATCTCTCTTAACTTTGGAACTCTTTGAGTGGAATCTCCATGGCATTCTTTTTCAAAATTAGAAGCTTTAAAAGTGGAGTTTCCAAGGAGTCCACCCTCTTGAATCTTGGACCACGTGGAGTCACCAAGGAGCTCATACTGCCGAATCTTGCATGGAGTCACCAAAGAGCTCAACTTTAAACAAATGATGTTTCAACCAAATTCCATTTTTTTTTTAAACACTAACAGGATGTCGGTATTCCGACGCCCCCACGTCTCCCTTCTGACGACTCAAAATGCGGTATTTAAAAAAAATAACAGTGATACTATGTCTCACTTCCAATGCCCCCACATCGCACTTCCGACGACATAAAACATGAACGATGTAGCCAAATTGTCGATGAATAGATCCAAAGTTGTCTGACTACCGATGTCCATAGCATCTGACTTCCGACGACATAAAATGTGGCCGATATAGCCAAATCGTCGATGAATAGATCCAAATTCGTTTGACTATCGACATCCATACCATCTGAATTCCGACGATTGAAACGTGGTCGATATGAAAAATTTGTCAATAAATGGTTGTACTAGAGCGTCTCACTTCTGACGATCATTAACATCGGAAGTGAGACAACCTTCTATGTTTTGGGTCGTTGGAATTACGATGACTATTCACATTATTGTAGAAGTCGACCTTCAACAACACGTGTCCATCCAATACATCGAAATTGAGATGACCTAGGTATCCGTTGGAAGTGAGACAGTATCATAATCGACATTTGGGGGGCTAGGATTTTTTCGATGTCCCGACAACCGTACATCAGGATTGCAATGAAAGTGTCGTCGGAAAATGACCCAAATTTACTAGTGATAGTCGATGCAAGAATTCACCACCGAATTCAGGAAGAGAGCCATCCAAATGAAATTCTCGCTCAAAGCCCTGAAATGTTGATCAAGTATGTGTGGGCATTGCTAGCACATATTCAACATAAATTGATGTTTTTTATACCAAAGACAATTGACAAGGCTAATATTCAAGCAGAGTACCTTGAAGGAGATAAGCGGAAGCAACATCTAGGCACACTCAAGCAAACATAACTGAAAGAGTAGAAGAGGAAGGAAAAGAATAAAAAGAAGTGGAATGAGAAGAATATTGTGGCAGTGAGACAGGAAGCAACCTCTTCTACCAAGAAATGCAAAGGTTGTGACTAAAAGGGACATATTGAAGAGGATTGTTGAAAATTGCACCCTGAGAAGCGCCCCAAGGATTTTGAGAAGAAGAAGAAAGCAATGTTAAGTGAGGATGTCGAGGAGAGGGTGGAAAACACCTCAAACCTAGAAGGGAAGATCAGTTGCGTCAATCTACAAAAGGAGGTGGCATTATTCAGTTGTAGCCACATGGAGGAGAAGGTGATGACCGAATTGTTTTGCATTAAAATCCACATGAGACAGAACATTGTGGATTATATGTCTGATCCTGGTTCATATTCCAACTTAATATCTAAGCAGTTGGTTGATAATATTGGCATAGAGACACATGACCATCCATAATGATACCCTCTGGGATGGGTAAGGCAGGATATGGAATTTAAGGTAAGAAAACAATGCAAATTCAAATTGATGTAGTGGCATTCTTGGAAGGATGTAGTGGCAAGCAATGCCAAAAACTAATACAATTGATAGAATCCTATAGGGAAGTGTTTCAAGACCCTCATGGATTGCTACCCAAGCATGAGGTTGAACACGAGATTCAATTATTGCCAGAGTCACCACTGTCAAACATAGGGTTGTATAGGTAGTCCATCATCAAAGCAGACAGAGTGAAGAAGCAATTGAAGCATTTGTTGGATCAAGGAACCATTAGACCCAGTAAATCGTCTCGTGGCTCACTCATCATCATGGTGACAAAGAAGGACGGAAGCTGGAGAATGTGCATTGACTACCGTGCCTTGAACAATATTACCATTAAAAATTAATATCCTTTTCCAAGGATTGATGACATGTTGGATCAACTGCAACAAGCCAAATTCTTCACCAAATTGGACTTAAAATCAAGTAAGGATCAAAGCGAAGGACATGTGGAAGACAACATTTAAAACACGACAAGGTTTGTACGAGTGGTTGGTAATGCCTTTCAATTTATGCAATGCACTTGCAACTTTTATTAGACTCATGAATGATGTGCTACGCCCCTTCATTGACTCTTTTGTAATACTATATCTATATGGAATACTAATCTTTAGCAACACATGGCAAGAGCATTTCTCACATGTGATGCAGGTACTAGAGACCTTAAAGAAGAACCAGTTGATTTCCAACTTTCCAAAATGTGAGTTTGGGAAGACGCCCTTGATTTATCTTAGACACGTGATCGAAGGAGGAGAGTTGAGAGTGGATCCCAAGAAGATTGCAACCATCACACAATGGCCTATTCCCACCAACGTGATAGAGGTCAGGAGTTTTATGGGAGCATTTCAATATTTGAGGAAATTCATCATAAATTTTTCCACAATAGAAACACCATTACATGCCTTGACTACCAATGGGAAGAGTTTTCATTAGGGAAAATGACAACAAAGAGCATTTGAATATTTGAAGAGTAAAATCAAGAATGCTTTGATCCTAGCTATGTCAAATTTGTAGTAACCTTTTGAGCGAGAAACCGATGCCAGTGGATCTGCATTAGGTGTGGTGCTAATGCAAGGAGGGAGGTATGTATGCTACCGTTCAAATCTATTTCATAGAGCGGTTAATGAATACCCCACATATGATAAAGAACTCTTTGTGATTTTGTAGGCAATGAAGAAGTGGAAGCATTACTTACTGGGAAAAGAGACCATTATACACACGGATAATCTGCCCCTTCAGTATCTATAGAGCCAGAACAAGATGCAGCAGGTGAGGCACTACAATTGGTTGGGTTTCTTACAAAAAATTTCACCTATTGATCAAATACAAGAAAGGTGTCACGAATAATCTAGAAAACATGCTCTCTCGACCACCACTGAAAAAGATCACAACATTTGGAGTGATAATGCATCTTGAACCATTCACTTATACACTTCTTGATGAAGACTATGAAGAATATGAATAATTCATAGGAGTATATAAGTAGTTGAAGGAGAGGTTGGTCGCTTCCAAGGAAGAGAATGAATACCGCGTCCAAGATGGACTATTGTACAAGCTCAACAAACTATGCATACCTCAGGGGAGAAGAATTCAATTGATGAGAGAAGCACACACATCTAGAGTTGTTGGGCATTTTGGTGTGATAAAGAATGTGGAAAACCTACAATGATATGTGTATTAGCCAAAGATGCAGGAGCATGTGGAAAAAATTGTGAGAGATTGTGTTCTTTGCAGCACTAGAAAGCCAAGTAACCAGAAACTTGGCTTGTACACACCCCTACTAGTGCCAACCAAGCCTTCGGAGAGGATCTCCATGGGCTTTGTTGGAGGTTTGCCTATAAATTGTAAGGGCCATGACTACTTGTTTTTTGTGGTGGATTGCTTCAGTAAAATGTGCGCTCTCATCCCGTGTAAGAAGACAATCTCGGGACGAGAGGCAACCGAGTTGTTTTTTAGTCATGTCTGGGTAAATTTCGAGTTTCCAACCTCCATAATATCTGATTGAGACATCATGTTTTTGGGAAGGTTTTAGATAACACTTTGGGAAATGATGGATACCAAATTAAAGTATTCAACAACATTCCATCCTCAAACCGATGGAAAAACCAAGGTTTTTAATTGAACGTTGGTACATTTGTTGAGAGGCTACAATAAAAAAAAATTATAGACTTGGGACGAGTAGTTGGTATAAATCGAACATTCGTACAACATAGCACTCCATACTTCTACCAATAGGTCTCCTTTCGAGACCTATCTTGGCTATTTACCTCCCTCGCCATTTGACATTGTGTATGGGAAACAACATCATGGAGCAAGGATATAGGGGGATGAATAGAAGTTGAGCACATTCATGGACACAATCAAACAGATATATCTAAGGGTTCAAGAAAATCTTGTGAAGAGCCAACAACGGTATAAATCTAGACATGACCAACATAGGGAGGATCACAAATTCTATGTTGGAGACAAGGTCTGGCTATATCTTCTCAAGGAATGATTGCAGGGAATGATAAATAAGCTCAATCCTCTCAGATATGGACCTTTTGATATCATTGAACAGGTGAATGATAATTCTTTCAGGCTAAGGCTTCCTCCCTATATGCAAATAAACTCAATTGTAAATTTGGAATATTTGAAACTATTTGAACCCTCCTTGCTGGATCAGGAGGAGGAGGAACAACAAGTTCTTCTAACTGTGGAAGATTTTGCACCACACCCTTTGGAAGAATTAATAGAAGATACAGTCCTCCAATGCAAGGAATGGATCACACGTAGAGGATGACAAGAGATGTGGAAAAATGGTCTCAAAGGACATACTCCAAGGAAGGAGAAATGGTATGAGAGGAACTAGATTACAAGTCGGTTCCCTCATCTATCCTTGAAAAATTTTGTGGAGAAAAATCCTCCCAATCGGAAGGTGTGATCTGAACAAACAATTGGCTAAGTCACATGCTTTTACAAGGATTGGCATGGGAAAGGTTTGAGGCTTTGGATAAAGAAGGAACTGGTCTGTTGGCATGAAGGGCCCCATACCATCATGACCAACGTCCACACCTGCACTCAATCAAAATCTAAGGCAAGTGACAATAGATGATTGTAAAAGGAAAACAAAAAGAAAATGCAATAAAAAAGAAAAGACAAAGTTTCATAGACCCCCTCTCTACGTATAAAATACAAAAGGAAAAGAAACGAAAGGAGGAGAACCAAACTTGGGGGAGTTGAAGGGTCGAGGATGCTTGTCCTTCCACCTATCCCCTCTACCTCCTATATGCTAGTTCTTGGATATGAAGAGGGGGTTCTTTAGTGAAGAGAGGAAGGAGGATGTTGTCGAGACTTCACTGAGAAGCAACAAGTTGAACCAAAGAGCCTATAATCATGTCGTTGTTGAATAATAAAAGTGTGGTCGAAGCCAATTGAATGTTGGTTTTCCCATTTGGTTTTCCAGGGTAAAATCTTGTCTTATGAGCTTGTTTTTTTCTATTACTTTTGTATGTTGAGTAGCTAATTGGTTCAAATCCACCTGCATAGCTTATTAAAATTATCGGAAATCCATTATTATTTTTTGTTGTGTATACTCTTAATTGTTGTGGGTGAGGAGCAATTGGTTGCACAATTAGTTCTCTAGGAATGCCTAACCACTGGAGCACCCTTTATAATTGCTTTCGTGTTCCTCTTTGTCCAACACCATCCCTACTTTGCTTTCACGTTCCCCTTTGTGCAACATGAACCCTAATTTGTTGTGAACCCTAACTTTTGATAAGCGTACATGCATTCTCATTTATCTCCAAGCGAACCTTATGAGGAGAGACCCACATGAGTATAAGTTTTCCTTTTCAAAATGAACCCTAACTTATGAGGAGAACGTTGGTTTTTTCTTCTTGTTTGACCATGCTTCTGAGTGTGAAAGATATCTTTAGGATTATCTTCAGACTAACAATTCTATTTGAATATACCTCATTGTCATGTGTGGAAAACTGAACGTTTACATGCTATTAACCTATTACCTTGATGCTACTGAAATCTCCTTGCTAACAATACATTTATTTCACTCTATTATTCACTTGTAACGGTCTAGTCCAATTATGTGTATCCTCAAATAACGTTGGACATTTATTCTTTAACGCCTCATCCTTCATGGGCATTTTGGTATGATTAAGACAACTACTGACTAGAACATATACATAGAATAAGAAGAATTTCATTAAGACCCATGTTGAGGAGATGGTTGGGCAATAAGCCTGCCATTTAGAGACCATTATCTCAATTGGAAGGTTTTCTTCATCCTTCTGTAAGTGAATTTTGTAAGTGCTATGGATGGAACTCCATTCTTGAGAACTTTCCACTAGAAGTTAATGAGTTATTAATGCTACAAATTGTTGAGGCAATGACCCTCTTGTTCACATTTTAGTTTCCAGCCTTTAATTGAATTGTATCGGTGACCCACAAAAATGTCTCGATACACAACAAAAACCTTCCATTTTCTCATATTCTAAGGTCCTTGGAAGATTAAAAACACTAAAGATTGATTTAATGATGAACGAGTGTTTCATGTCGTCTTACATGACATCTTCCCACCATACATCCATTTACGTTTACCCTTACTAGTGGATCTTTTGAAGTATTCATTTTCCATCCAAAAACTAAATCTCTAGATATTTGAACAACATAACCACCCTGATTTACTTTGTTGTGCTTTCCCCTACTTTGGAGGTATGTTAGTTATTGATATCATACATGTTTAACCAAATATGTTAATCTATTTTGAAAGGTTATTTGAGTTTCTTCATCAAACACTTTAATGTTTTTCGAATCTCCCTTTTTGGGGGGCGATTTGGCTCAAATTATTATACTTAGAGCCATTGATGGTTGCTTAAAAGATTTGAAGTGAGGTGTGTAAAAATGTAAAAGACTATAAGGGCATGTGATAACACTAGTTGCTTTGCATGAGTGATTTGACCTTTCAAAAATGTTTGAAATATGTTAAAATTATACAAAAAAGTGTATTAGGATTCAAGCTTAATGATTTATGTTGAAACCTTTAGTTGTGTGGTAGTGATATGTTTAAACATTTCATTTGTTATTATTAAGTGGTTGCAACCACACTTAGTAGTGTCAGTGTGTCAAGTGAAATATGTGCAGGTCTAGAGCTCTAATCTAGCAGTCTAATCTAATGGTGACAACACACTCAAATAATAAAGAGATTACACAAACTCTAGAACAATTCGTCACCTAGGGAAGAAACCCGACCTGGAGTGACCATATCTCATGAATTAGGTCATTAATCTATCTGTTGGTGATTTAAAGCTATTGGCAATTTAAAATGCGAGAAAACTAAGATTCGGAAATTGGTATAAGGAAAAAATTGGAAACCAGTACCAGAATAACAAACTAGTGCAAGAATCTATTATGCAAAAGATGAGACTAGGCATGAAAGATTACTATTCTAATTACTCTTTTTACTTGGAAATCTAACTCCGTGATTCATTTACTCAATTCAGATTAGAACATCAATTTCTACAGAAAAATGTAAAGTAGAAACAAAACAATCTACTGAAAACTTTGTCATTGAGGAAATATGAGGTACATGTTCCTGTGACTAATCAAACCTATGAAAAACTCTTAAAATCAAAAATTACACTATTGTAATTGAACAAGAAATGCTTCAACGAATTTATGCTATTGTACTTTAAACAAGGAGAATAATAATTATACATGCCTGCAGAGGTTAGTTTAATCTTTTTTAATTACAGAGAAGATTCATGTTTACAGCATAGTGTAAGCAATTAAAGTGAATAAATACAGTGAGATTACAATCAGAAAAAAGAGTGATTAACACAGTTGAGATGCACAAAGGAGTTATAAAGAAATTATGGCAGAAAAGAAATTATAATAGTAAAGAGAGATTTGAACAATTATAAAGAAATAAAATATACATAGGAATTATAAGAAAATGATTGTAAGAGGGAAATTAGAACAATTCCTGCAAAAAAGAGGTTAGAAATATGAACAGATAAAGACACAAGACACACAGACTACTAGTNCCCCCCCCCCCCCCCCCCCAAAGCAGTTGTGGTACTCCAACTCACGAATTGATCACAAACTCAGCTTAATTCATAAACTTGCATTGAAATGAAGAACAGAGCCAAACTTTACACAAAGTTCTTAAATTGTTTCTCTTGGTCAGTCCCATCATGTGAACGAGCTCAAGTATATATAGAGTCTGAGAGGTCAACCACTGAAAGGGTCGACTCTCTCTCAAAACCAGAAAATCGTTTAGCTATGTTATTAATAGACTATGAGTTCTTAAAATCGTAGCTCGAATATAGGAGCTAGTTTCAACTGTCTAAATCGAAATACAGTGGGAGCCATAGCAGGAGGACGATAATGGGTAAAAAAACTATGTTCTGGTTTTGCCCGAAAACACCCATAGGTATGCTAACAGCCAAATATGTTGCGCTCTGAGTTTCGTAATGAGGTCTGGATGAAGGTCCGGTTGGAGGTCTAGATCTGTCTGATATGTAATTTCAAGTTGGATCTCAATCCATGTATAATTTCAGGAAACGTCCCATGTAGGACTTAATTACGCATATTATGCACAAAACCCATGTGCCAGATTTTTCTGATTCAACTTCATTTTCCCAAAAATTGAGCTCAAAGTTCACTGCCTGGAAAAGGGCGTGACAGAAATTCTGAATTGTAATTTGTTCTCTTAATTAAATGTGCTTCAACAATATCTCACAATTGTTATTATAATATGTGGCACTTTCACCGCCTTTGCTTTCAGGCCGGAACGGGTGCCAGAATGAGCGTTGGAATCTCAAATCCAAGTTGATTGTGATTAAATACTTCAACGAAGCTTGCATTCAGTTATGAAAAACACGATCTATTGGATAGAACAATCTCCCTTCATTTTTGTTTGTATAATCATCCACCTCTCAAAAAGAACAAAGATTATTAAATTGATATTTCAATGATGCAAACGTTTTAATAATATATATAGTGAATGCATCCCCCATGATAACCATTGCTTATTTGTTCGATGGATTGTATATCTATATAAAACAAGATGTTCATAGCACTAAGTTTATCATCTACAAATTAGTTAAAACCATGTAAAATACATTAAAAAGTATAAACTCACATCATTTATTTTTAATGCTTCTAATCAATATATTTTATATAAATGGTATGCTTTAAAGGGTTAAGGGAATGGATTATGGTCAAATATGATGATAAAATAGTGAAATGAAGTGAAGAAATGAGGTAATTTAGGAGCCCATCAAAGTGTTATATTTTAGCACCATATTGTTTGCATTTTTTTTTGTTTGTTAGCAATGTTTGTCACTTGTAGGGCCAACATTTCAACCGTTGGCTAAGAAACCACAATCCAGGGGCATCTAAGCCATCAAAATCACTCGGGGATCACAACCGACCTGAGTCGCACCAACTCTTAACATGGTTGGATTTTTGGGTGTCTCTGC
>JASDQU010374151.1:17041-35917 GCA_032191745.1 Picea mariana | reverse complement strand
TGTTTGCATTTTTTTTTGTTTGTTAGCAATGTTTGTCACTTGTAGGGCCAACATTTCAACCGTTGGCTAAGAAACCACAATCCAGGGGCATCTAAGCCATCAAAATCACTCGGGGATCACAACCGACCTGAGTCGCACCAACTCTTAACATGGTTGGATTTTTGGGTGTCTCTGCTTGACTAAACACACCATAAGGATATTAAACTTGGATCACCTAGCAAATGAAACCTACACCTTAACATTGAGCTAGCAAAAATTAACTATATTGTTTACATATTAGTATATTATGTGTATTTGAATATTTTTCTTGACAAATAAAGTAAGACTAGGTGTACTTTGAAGTCCATTTTGTTTTCTTTTTGGTTTTTACTCTTATTGCCTTTCTTTTGAATTTTCAATCTTTCTTTTTACTTCTCTTTTCATTTTTTTCAACTTTTTCTATTCTTAATTATTTCTCCTTTTTAACTTTTTATATTTTAATTATTTTGAATTACATTCTCCTTTATTTAAATTATTTGGTATGTATTTTTTATCAATATCACATCCTTAATTATTTTGAAGTACTTCTCCTTTCATGATTCATGTAAATTATTTTGAGATACCTTCTCTTATGTATTTCTTATCATTATCATGTTCTTAATTATTTTGAAGTACTTCTCCTTTCATGTAAATTATTTTGAGGAACCTTCTCCTTTCATAAATCGTTCGTTTAAAGTTTTTAGTATGTGTTTGTTATTATTATTTATGTTTTCAAGTTATTGTTATAATGATATATTTTTTATTTTTATATTAAGATATCATTCTATAGTATTATTAGTTTTAGTGCTTTTTTAATATTTTATGATTTTATTTATTTTATATTATTTTTTGAGTTTATTTTGTTTTATTGTTATAATGATATATTTTTTATTTTTATATTAAGATATCATTTTATAGTATTATTAGTTTTAGTGTTTTTTTAACATTTTATAATTTTATTAATTTTATATTATTTTGAGGTACCTTCTCCTTTCATAAATCGTTCGTTTAAAGTTTTTAGTATGTGTTTGTTATTATTATTTATGTTTTCAAGTTATTGTTATAATGATATATTTTTTATTTTTATATTAAGATATCATTCTATAGTATTATTAGTTTTAGTGCTTTTTTTAAYATTTTATGATTTTATTTATTTTATATTATTTTTTGAGTTTATTTTGTTTTATTGTTATAATGATATATTTTTTATTTTTATATTAAGATATCATTTTATAGTATTATTAGTTTTAGTGTTTTTTTAACATTTTATGATTTTATTAATTTTATATTATTCTTTGAGTTTACTTTGTTTTAATTATGTTAGAGATGTAATTAGAAATAATAAATAATGTTTTCTTAAAAAAAAAAATCGATAAGTGAACTGTGCTGTTAATTCATCATCCTTACATTTATTACGCTAACACTCGACTCATACATGTCGATAGGTTGGAAATTTTGATTGTAATTATTAATCCCTTTCCATAGCTACTTAATTTGTCTAAGGAGAAAAAGAAGATGGCATTGTGCAATGACAGAGGCTTGCAAACGGATATTGTAATAGCATGATGCAACCTAGTTTCAACCTGAGACTTAAGAGAATGAATAAACTTGTAGACAAATCTCCCTCTAAATATATGGTATTGAAATATTGTGTTATATGATTAGTGGTATTTTATTTCAATTTCTTCACCTTAAACAATGCTCTGCACTTCAAATATAAGAAGAATCTCATCAATAGACCAAATAAATTCTTAATCTCTTCACAAAACCCCATACCTTGAAAGCCTTGAAAACCGTTAAAGGTATAATTATGTCCACAATGTCTCATCAATGTTTAACAAAGATATGCTCAAGGAAGGGAATGTCGACGCTTTAGCTTGTAGATGAACATGTGTAATTTCATGTCTACACCATAAACCAATAGAATTTTTACATAATTATCTTGACTAGAATTCAAAATAGGACACTTGTTTTGTGGACACCATCCAATACCATTCCGTAATGTGAATAATTACCAATAAAAATCCAAAAACTAGTGAAATATCCACGTGATTTGAATCCGAGTTCGACAAAAACGATGAAAGACAAAATGTTTAGTCACCTTTGTCCCATTGCCTCGACGATGAACTTTTCCTTCAATGATGACTTCTCACACGTCACAAACTCCGTTCCGAAATGTCACTCATTACTTCAACCTTAAGTCCAAAATCTATTTAATCTTATCAACGGAGAAGGATACACCACTTTATATTACTTAATTTTTTTCAAATTGTGACTCTTACACCACGACAATACTCCCGTTAATCTCATATATCTTTATCACATTTTCAATTGCATGAACCTAACACAATCCTTTGGTTATTCTTAAATATCCTTATCGCTTCAATATCCGTATTAGTGGGTTAAGATTTTATTTAGAATATTGATTAACATCGACCAAAGCTGAAAGTTGTGGTAGACCCCTGCTATGATGTGTCGTAATACTATGCATGATTCATTTTAATATTTGATCATCAGATAATGGTATATACATATTTTAACTTTTAGTTTGATCTTGTATTGATGTTTAACTTATTTATATATATCAACATGGGGAATATTTTATTTATTGACTTATTTATTTGACAGGTCCTTTAAGTGTAAGCGATGAGGTCCCCAAATAGAGTGGTAAGAGGACCTTTTAATTAATTGGTGGGATACGATCTTCGGAAACTCACTCAACTCACTCTCGGCGAGTGAGTTTCCGAAGATCGTATCGGAAGCAAGCTTAGGGATTAGCACGAAAACCGTCCTCCATTTTGGGAGACGGGTCTTGGGATACCTTTTGATTTGATAGTAGGCCACTTTGTAGGGCAAGTTGGTTCATGAAGGGTAAACCCACCTATGAAGGGTAGTGCTTAGGCTCATACCTCTTAACTAAATTTAAGGGGTCTTATCGAAATGTCATTGTTCTCATCATATTTTTTTTAACAAGTTTTCTAATTTTAAATAATTATTAACATAGGTTATCTTTATGGTTATTCATAGTATTTTGTGCAAGTTGATTATATATATATATATATAGTTTTTTAAAATAAAATCATGTTTGAGTGTAAGAATTGTAGTTGGATGTGTTTTGGGTTTATTGTTTGGATAGTTGGGTAGTATATTTGTTATCCTCCTCACTCGGGTTCAATTTCTTTAAAAGTGGATATGTTAGCCCATTGTGATAATGCTAGAAGGGTAGATGCCCCCTAGGATATAGGTCCACTCTAATGGGTTTCGAGACGCCTCGACCCTTGCTAAGTCACAATGTTTGGTATATCTGGCTTGCGGGCTATTGGATATTCCCTTGGGTTATAGTGGCAGCCACTAAGATTGATCTCGGGCCTAGCCCAGATCAATCCTACGAGTTACCAATTCCCATGGTTAAAAAAAAGGAATTGTAGTTAGATTCAACTTCTTGAATATGAATATAGAATGTTCTATTGTAGGGTTTTATTATTGTTATAGGCACATAGCAAACTCATGCTTGAAGGCAAAGCTCTCCTAGATCAATAAACGATCAAATAGTAAATCCACTAAAGAGGATTCTTTGTCTGGAGCTCCAATAAATTATGTTTCCACATGCATCTAGGTGGGAGGTGCAAACACTGGTATAAAGACGACTAAAGAGTTAAACATTACATTATAGGTATCCCTAGTTGATTATTTCATTAGAAGGGCAAAGGAGACACACATGTCGGAAAATTTTGATCAAAGAAGGGAACTAATCCCTTTAGCAAAGCCAAAAAATGCATTGCAATAATGTATCAAAAATTCTAACAATATTTGATCAACATGTTGGATGCATTGAAATTCAAAAGAAAAAAGGAGTTACTCATTAATAAACATGATCCTTACTTAGGAGTGTCAACACTCGGTAACTAGAGGAGGAAGAGAGACAACATCAAACCCATTATCTCGAGGCATTTCACCATTTCTTTCTCATACATAGAAATTGAATTCATTAAATTCGTTGTTTTCTCTATTACAATTGGTTAAGATCTCCCTCATACCTTTTAGTTGGCGAGTCCACTCATCAAATTATGTAAAGAAACACAATTGATATGTGGTCTCTAATAAGTAAAAAAATGTAATCATTTGCAATTAAATGAAAAGATCAAACATATTTTTTTTTAAGAGAAATAATTCTCCTCACTTAAGTAAAGAATGAGGAAATTGGTACCTTACTAGTGCCATTTCATGGATTTTCCTCCTCTTCCTCGAGGTTTTGGATGGACGTCGATATTAATCACTAGTGATAATAGTGACTGGTGATGTTGCATGACTCACTAAGAATAGATCACGAGACCTCCCTAGGCAATACACTTCACAAAAAGAGTTGAACCATCTGAACTAACCCTTGGGACTATATACTCTTTAATTTATAAAAGTTAAAATATAGAATATAAAACCATGACCAACTTAAAAAAAAAATGAAATTATTCGTGTTGAAAAAATAATTCTTTTTAGAAATAAATTCCCCTTACCTTGGCACACTTAAGTGTTTAAAATAAGGAAGTCGGTACCTTACTAGTGCTTTGTGGATTTCCTCTATCTTCCCTAAATTTTCAAATGAAGGGCAATATCACTAGCTAACTAATGGTAAACCTAACAAGACTTGGTGGAAATGGATCCATCATTCCTTGAACATTATGCCACAATGAAAAACATCAAACCAACTAAACTATCTATCTATCTATAAAATATCATTCATTTGTAAACATTAACATTATATGCAAGAACCTATAGAAAATTCTACGCACTTGAGCAAAAAACTCCAATGCAAATGCCCTCTAACCTCAAGCATGCATGAGTCATCTTGGTGCATACTAATTCCATATAATTTAACATGATTTATATTAGTTCTTAGTAATTACATATGAAAGCGTGGTGTTTGGTGTATCGATCTATTTTGGAAAGGGAGTGTGTGCGAGTTGTATATCTGAATAATATGGTCATGGAACCTTTAGGTTTTTGAGGTGTTGGATTCTCACTCATGTTTGCATTACTTAAGTTGGCATTCTCGCTTCTGCTTCATCTACACATACTCACACCAGTACACATACCCCTATAGATGGTCTTCATAGGGGCTCCCTCCCTTAGGTTGTCTCCATTGTAAGGTTTGGCCTACCCCACAAAGGAGAGGCCTTATATCTTCTCTATAGATAGAGGGTCATATCGAGAACTTACTCTTCGGGAAAGGTTTCCTTGTGGGGCTCAAAACCGATATTAATGTTTGTTGGTGATCAAATTAAGTAAACGAGATTTCGAAAAAGAAATATATAAAAGAAGAAAGGAATATTTAAAATAATTAAAAAAAAAATACATAATTAAATGAGATGGAAAAATATAAAGAAAAAAGTTATTAAAATATAAGATTAAATTTTGATCCAGATTGGATCATTATATTATTTGTCATCTATCTCGATGCTTTTAGACTAGAAAAAATTGGAGGAATCAACTTGCAATGTCATTTTAATGGTTTGGAAAATTGGGGTTTGAAACCTTCCGAAGCCATTTTGAGGCATCAAATGACATTATTTTTGGTCAAAACTTTCCCAATAGTAGCAAGGACCACGTGACGTTATTCTACACATCGAGACTTTTCCAATGGTGCAAAAATCACATCAATCAGGGTTTGTGTGTCTATTGTGTTGACCACCATGGTACAAGCCACATTATCCCCTGTTAATCACACATATGGGGCTAGCCACGTATGTAATTTCAAGAGTATTATAGAAGGTCTTAAACCTTATCACAATTGAGGATTGAGGAAGCCAAACCCCTACCCCTAAATGGCTATCGAGCTATGTTAAATATCGAGTCACTAGAAGGAGAAGGGGTTCCATTCTATGTTATTGTATTTTATTCCATAGCAGAGCAAAAAAATTAGGAGTGGGAAATTAGAGAGCGTAACAGAGGGGGTTAATGTTCGATAGCAGCCTAACAGGCCACAGGTCTCAGGTAACTCCATAGAGAGTGCCTTCTCCTTTGTACTTGCATTATTTCCATACAAGAGAAAAGAGCGTAGAGAAACCTCACCTTCTACGTGAGATTTCTCCCACAAGGGTTTCCCAAAGAAAATCTTTGTGCTATTTTTTGGATGGTGTGTGATTGTATTTTTTTGTTCTCTATTTTCCGCATTTTATCTATTTCGTGCATAAGAAAAAAATTAGTAACTAAAAAATTTGGAATCTAAAGGAATTCATCCTTCATAGTGTATATTTCAGTTTTATTTCTCAGATGTGTTGTGACAAATTGTTCGAGTGGAAAATCCACAAAAATTTATAAATCATATCGATATCGGAGTAGGGTTTCTTGGGGTATTTGTGGAGAGTTGCAGGGATCCAGGAGTCAATTTAAGAATAAAGTCACAGAACCCTAGCCATGGCCGACGAGTCTATTCATAACAACCCTCGAGATCCAATAGAGGAGAGATTTGCATGGTTGGAAGAGTAAGTCACTGACATATCTCGTAATATGTCCCTCTTCATGGCGACTCTAACAAGCAAGCTCAGACCGTTCGGAGAATTGGAGGCTCAAACTTAGAGATCATATTAGACAAGGAAATGAGAGATAAAGAAGCCCTAGAAAAGGAATCACAGAAAGAACCTGAGAAAGAGAAAACGAGTTTGATTGTCGTTAACCCTTCACAATCTGTATTCAAGATAGAAGGTGAAAGTGGACATAAATCCATACCAAGGTGAGATCGATACATAAAAACTGAATCATTGGTTGTGGAAACCAGAAGTTTTTTTTAGCATTCACCATATAGATGAAGAGAAAAATATTTCATTTGCTAGATTGAATTTAGAGGGTCATGCTTTAACCTGGTGGGAAATCCATAAGGAAACACTTAGGTTGGAGGTTGATTCACCAATAACTAGGTGGGAGGACCTCAAAACCTTCATCAAGTCCCAATTCTACCATATCGTGTATGTAGAGGACCAATGGATCCGGTGGCACTACTTCAGGCAGAGGCAAGGGAAAAGTTTATAGGAGTACACCACCGAGTTAAGAAAGATGGCCATCGTGTTGGGTATCTCTCCCAAGAGCCCATATATATTCCTCAAGTATTTTGTGGATTTACACAGTCATCTACGAAAGTAGGTGATGCTCTTCAAGCCAAGGACAATGGATGAGGCGTGTCTACAAGTACAATACCTGGAAAACATAGGCCAAAAGAAGGGGTAGCCAAGTGGTTCTAAGAAGAAAGAGTACTAGGGATCTTCCAAGGAGGGTAAGAAGAAGTGGAAAGGGGGCAAAGATAAGAAGACAACAACCACTTCACATCAATGCAAAGTTCCCAACAACCATTGCAGAGAAGGAAGAGAAGGAGATGCCCAAGCTCTTCCACATCAAGATTCAGGTCAAGAAGACCAAGATAGATGATGTATTTGACTTTGGTTCACAGGCTAATCTCATTGCAGTAGATATGGTTAGCAAGCTTGGATTGCAGGTTCACAATCATCCTAACCCCTATCCATTGGGTTGGGTAAACAAGGATGCAGAGATCAAGGTAACAAAGCAGTGCAAGATTAAATTTGTTGTAAGTGTTGATTTTATAGATGAAGTATAATTGGATGTAGTACTACTGAATGTATGCAAAATATTTTTTGGAAGCCCCTACATGTATTTGAGGGATGGTATCTCCATGCAGAGATCCAACCAGTACTGTTATAAACCTAATTTGCACCCAGCTTGCATACCTGGCCTCTGGCCCTACTAGTTGCCAATTTCTTGAGCCAAGCTCTTCTAAAAATCCCTCTTTTTGAGCCATACACACCCTTGACTTCTACAGCCCACGTGTGCACTCATGCATATGCATGCAGACCTTCTACAACCCACGTATACTGACAAAAGCATGAAAAATGGAAAGTTGCATACGGGAAATTGCTAAAACCGTTTGACTGCCTATGGCCAGTCATTCAACCAGATAACTAGCTATAAAAGAAGGGGTAGGGGTCCCATTTAAAAGAGAAGAAGAAGAGTATATAAACTCTTCCCAAATTTATTCCCCCCTTTGCTCCAATTTCCTGCAATTATATTGTGAGGTTGAGTAATTGGTGCATTGTGAAGAGGATCCCAGGACCAAGTTCGAGGAGCAGTGTCGGCCACATATTGTAAGTTTACTCTTGTGAAGATTAATACAAAAAGGAATACTTTTTTCGTCCCACTAGATCATGTGTTCAAACTGTGTATTTATGTTATGATATTGTCACATCTAACCCAACAATTAGTATATGAAATGCATGTTTGCATCTTTCTGTTTGTCCATGTGTGAATGCACGTCAGCTTTGGGAGGAGGCTTGCAATCAAGGAGCGAGTGAAAGCGAAGGGATCGACATCAAACGAAGGATTTGAGGTAGAGTTACCTAATCTTGTTTGCACATTTGTATTGCATGAATGTGGGGTTTTGTGTTGGGAGAATAGGAAAAAGTAGAGGCCTTTAAATGGTCATTTTCTGCATGCATGATTAGAGCCCTTAAATGCTAAGTCCGTAAGCGGGATTTCCCACTCACATCAGAATTGGTGACCATACTGGGGACTCTCTAGGGTTCTTTGGGGATTTTTTATTGGGTATTTTGAAATTGGTTTTACTGCCTTTTTTGAGTTTCTGCAAGAAGTCTGAGTGTTCAGGGGTTCTGGTTCTCAATACCAGTCATCCCTGCTCTACTTACCAGACTATTTATTTTCTATTTTTGAGAGTCTTAAGAGGCATACGTGCCCTGCAGTGGGAAAGCCCGTGTATGCTCGTGCCCTACCTTTAGTCAACCCACGTATGTACGCCTGCTGATGAAGTGCTAGTTGGGTGTCTGAGAACCCAGAAAATACTTCTCAAGAAGAGGCAGTCATCCTCTCCCCTGTAGAAGTGATCCTTCTCAGGGATCTTTTGGATCCTTCTAGGTCTCTGATTGAACAGTCCATAGTCAGGTAAAAACCTCAGGATTAGCTTTGTTTTGCTAAATTTTTCTTGCCTCTTCTTTGTCAAATTAAGTTTTTGCACCTTTAAGGGGTTTTGGTTTTCAATACCAGTACTCTCTGCCTAAGATTAGCTGCTTGTATTTCTTTTTTGAGGAGAAACAGAGGCACACGTGGCTTGTAGTGGGCCTGCACACGTGCATAGGCGCCCTGCCCTTGGATAGCCCGCATGCATACGCTGGTTGTTGAAGTGGCAATCGCGTGTCTATCTAGAAATTTTTTTAAAGAGGCAGTCATCCTCTTTCCTGTCAAGAGTCATTTTTTCAGGGATTTTCTTGTCTGATTATAGTCTCTGTCATAACAGTTTTAGCTTAGGTTGGAATCCAACATAGCTTTCTTTTTCATTAAAAGATTTCTTTTGTTTCTTAGCTTTTTTAACTTATTTTTAGCTTGAAATTTTGAGAAAAAATGAGTTGCATTTTAAAAAAAAAATCCCCCGCATGGCTGGGGGGGCCCATGAATCGTGCATTCATCAGTTTCTTTTAGAATATTTTGTTACTTCTGCTTTGATTGGAAGAAAATATATATAAAATATATATATATCTTGTTAGTTCTCTTTCTTTCTTGGCATTTGCCTTGCATTGTTATTTGAAAAAGAAAAAGAAATTAGCATAGTGTTGTGTTTTCTTCTCATCTTAAAAGCATTTCAAAAGAAGAATAAGAAAGATAATCCTTCTTTGCTAGTGTTCTTATCATTTCTTTTTTTTGCAAGAGTCTTAACAACATCAGTTGCACTACCACACCTTTTGAGTAAATCAAGCCTTAAAAATAACGCTAATTAAAAATAACTAGACTTTTATGTTTGTAGGGTCCATCAACTAGTTTAGGGTTAGGGCCTTGAATTAGGTTGGAGAGGAAACTCTTCAAGGCCGTTAAAACAAACATACGAGTCAGTGCTAAGGAGTGTAGAAGTCCAGTAACGTGGAAATTATCTGGGACCCCCCCCTAACACAGGGGCTAAACACGAGGTCACGTGCGGAAAGGTAGCGGAGATAACCCCTCCAAAGCCGGACCAAGCATAGTGGGGAACGCATATAGAAGACTTGTCTTGGGATTCCGTTGATCGCATTTGCCACGGAGCTTCATGGGTCTCAAATCCGTTCAAGGTCCTCAGTCGTCTTCCGAAACACTTGCTTTCCATACCCTTGATAGGTTTTGGGCTTGATACCCTACTCATTGCGGTCCACCTGACTATCGACTGTACCTGCTTGGTGATTGTTCACGAGTTGGCAACCTAGTTGCCTTTATTTTAGGGAGTTACACAGGTGACCGCAAGAGTATACCGCAGTACCTAGGGCAGACATCGGGCCACGCTTTGCAGAGTATACCCGGAGGGTACTTCCGTATTCTAGTTGCACTTGCACCAATAAGTTTCTCTAGTGTTGGTTGGTGTAACTGTTCTTCCAACTAGTAAGTCGTTTGCTTGATTTTCCTTTAGGAACTTTTAGTGTGTGCTCTGTGCTCCCTAGTTTTCCATAGTGAGTTAGTCAGTCGTGGATTTGGGTCTCTGACCTAGGGTGGTAGACCACCCGCCACTGGTCGTGAGGACTTTTCGGTCTTCCAGTTAAGAACATGGAGCCGCCTCTTTATAGGCGTTTTTCTGATAACATTGGTCTGCCATAGTCAGTGTGTAAGACTTTTACGGATTTGAACAATCTCGCAAGGGAAGAACCTGTGCATAAGATATTCATGGCTAAATTTATCGACCATACCAACCAAGGAACCCCTTCGCAAGGGGATTCTTGTGCTTTTCCCTTCTTCGGAAACGTTGGTGTCCCTTTGATGGCCACTTTGTACATTCCTGGGTTGGATGTGGGACTACCAGTTTGGTTGGGTACCATTCCAAATGTCCCAAATGCTCTTGATGCTTCTCAGTTAAGCACCTTAAGTCATGAGCACCCTGTTGATGTTTCTTCGTCAACAAAGTCTTCTCCTCCTCCTTCTCCCGCCTCTAGTGAAGTACAGTTACTAGTAATCAGAAGCCTAAACGAAGTAGAAAGAGGAAGAATAGGAAGAAGAAATCACCAACCTCTTTGAGTCATGTTGGAGACGTGCAACCATCCACTGCTAGTCATGTTGGGGGCATTGATTCTATTGAAAAACCTAGATGGATAGGACATAAGCCTAATTTCCCTTGTAAGCTTTGCAAGGGAGATCACCTTACTCATATGTGCTTTGGCATTCCAGAGGTACAAAGATTGTGGTCCCTGTCTGCAAGATCTTCTGATTCTGAGTCTTCTGAGGTTTCCTCGCAGCCTATTCAGCCATTGGTTGAGAAAGTGGTCACGCCGATGCAGTCATAGGTTGATCCCAGTCCTCTTTTGAGGGGTGAGGTGCCTTTAGACCTTATAGTCTCGCAACCAATTCAGCCATTGGTTGTGAAAGTGGTCATGTCGATGCAGTCATCAGCTAATCCCACTCCTCTTTTTGGGGGTGAGGTGCCTTTAGACCTTGTAGTCTCGCAACCAATTCAGCCATTGGTTGCAAAAGTGGTCACGTCGATGCAGTATTTGGCTGATCCCACTCTTCTCTTGAGGAGTGATGTGTCTACCGACTATGTTTTTAGCATTTCCAGTTCAGGATTTTCATAACAAGGGGGCATTCCGCTCATTTCGAGCACACCCCCTCCAAGCCCTAGGATGGTTTCCTTTGATTGGAATGACCTTGTTGAGCCTTGTCTTCCTTCCTCCGCACCCTTTCAAATAAGGGTTGAAGTCAATTCAAAAAACATTTATCGATGTATTATAGATGAAGGAGCCTCTGGAAGTATTTTATCGTCCTCGGTTTGGAAAGTCTTGGGATCTCTCAAGCTTATGTCCGCTTCACATGGGCTGTTGGATTTTGACAAACGTCCTAGTGAATGTTTGGGGATTCTTCCTTAGTTGCCTATCTTGTTAGGTGGGAAGACTGTCCTTATCGATGTTATAGTGGTGCAAGGCCCGTTAGATTTCAATATGCTTCTCGAGCATGATTATGTATATTCTATGAACATTGTGGTATCTATGCTCTTCGGGGTGATGCATTTCCCTCACAATGGAAGCATTGTCACTATTGACTAGCTGGCATCTGATAATCACCATCCTAATTTGGCGTTGTTTACAGCTACCCCTTTACACGTTCCTAGTGTTCGTGTAGACTCTACCCCGCCACGGGTTAATTATGTGGTGTCTTATCCTCAATGTTCAATTGCTTCTGAGAAGGAATTTGTGCAATCATGTTTTCCTTATCGAGACTTGGAATCAACAATTGATCCATTGGTTTATCCAATGGGGGCATGGGAGCCCTTGCTTCGCCCTCTTGATCCAAGTGGGCTTGAGTATCCTTCTGAGTCAGATCTCGTTGTTTGTAGATCCTCAAGCCCTCATGCTTGTGACTCTTCACTTATAGACTCTGCCAGTCCTGGCCAGAACCACCATCGTCATATGGAGTATGGTCATTTTACTTCACCCTTTGGGACTATCGACCCTCGTTTGCGTGATTTCTCAGATTTTGAATTGCCTTCAGATGAGGCTATCCTTGAAGCCATGACTACAATTTCTATACCACGAGAGGACTTACACCGTGGTTTGTGTTTTCTTCCCTTTTGGGAGACTTCCCAAGTTGACTATCGAAGAGACTCTTGGTCTGAGCCTAGCAACGGGCTCTACCTGAACCAATTTCATGCATGAGTCGTAGCCCCCACGGGTCTTCTTTTAAGCCCTTTTAAGACCCTCTAAAAATGAAAACATTGCCAAGTGATCTTGTTGTCTTTCACGCTCATTAAACTGAAATTTGAAGGCACGTTTGTCTGACGGTAGTTTACCCCTTTTTCGGTCTGAATGGTCAACTGTATGAACAAAGGTATACTCTAGGAACTTTAGTTCTCTAGAAGAGTATCCTCAGGTATAATTTTACCCCTTTTTCAGGCCTGAGGGACTAAATTTACGAAACAGGCACCCCCACAAAGTCCATAGTTAAGCTCTTTTCAGACTCCCTATAATTGAAAATATCATCCAGTGACCTTGTTTCTTCACACTCGTTAAAATGGCCAAGAAGAACAACCTTTATGGAGTCCATAGTTAAGTTCTTTTCAGACTCCCTAAAAATGAAAAGATTGTCAAGTGATCTTGTCTTTGTCACACTCGTTAAAATGATTTTGAATAGTCATCTTTTCGATGCTAGTTTACCCCTTTTTTGAACCGACTAGACTATTTTCGAAAAAGGTACCCCAATGGAGTCTTCTTTTACCCTTTTTCAGACTCTCTAAAAATGAAAAACCGGCCGAGCTTACCTTCTCTGGGCTCATTAAAATTACATCAAAGGATGTTACCATTGTGTGTCCTACCTGCGTCTTTGGCCTAATGCTAGCTCCATGTTGCTCTCAATTGAACCATCTGAAGCATGCCTTATACGCAAGCCCTGTAGCACTTTGCCTCTGCGTCTTGACACCTTTGGCCCATGGAGGTTTTTTCCAAGTGTCCCCTTTCTGCATATGTCCCCTTGCTCTAAGCATCAGTGTGTTCCTTGCACCTGGAACTAGTATGTTAGCGACACTCGTTCCTCCTTTGTAACGTAACATTCTTTTATTCTTTTTTCAAAAGATTTCCAAAATTATTGAAAAAAGACAAAAAAAAATCAAATATACCCCAAAAAGAGGAAGGGAAAAGTATTTTCTTTTTGTTGGCAACACAATGAGTCACCCTTGGACTAAGCACATCTTTTCATTTTTTCGTCAAATATCTGGGATATAGTATGACCTTAGGAAGTTGTTCTCATAGAGTTGTGTCCTCCGTTTCATTATTCTTCCGAACATATGGAGAGTTGGCGTTGCCTCCTGCATCATCAACTTATGACAATATCATGCTGCCTGAGTCTCATCATTTGTCATGCTAATGTCCAAAGGAAGTTTTTAACAAGCTCGTTTCGTCCTTTCTGCAGTTTGTCTCTTGTCCTCATGCCCGACCATCCTAAAACACCAATCAAAATCCTTGTTCAAAATCAATGAAGTTCTCTACCTGATCACCGAGATCCTCTTGTCTATTCACGACAAGTTGTCAAAGACCTCTGGGTAATGAAGTCGTACATTCACTTTACACTCTTACCCAAGTTTTGAAGATCTTGAAGTTGTTGCTCGAGCTCTGAAAGCATCATCTCCAGCCATCAGACGACACTTAGCTTCTTGAAGATGGATACTATACATGTATATCTTTTGATTTTGAGATGTAGATCCATTGTGTATTGCTTGCGGCTACACTTTATATAGTTATCTGACATGGATATGTAGTGTATTTGATTGGCAGCCATGATTTTAGTTTTTATCTCGAGCATGGGTATGCCCGCCTCGGTGAGACAAATTGTTATTTTGCAGATGCCAGCTCCCGAATATTGGTCCCTGGGCTCACTCACTTGGCACATTGACGAAGATTGGTAAATTATTTCAGCCATCAGATGCTCTTCTGACCTCACACTTTAGGGGGCATCTGTTATAAACCTAATGTGCACCCAGCCTACATCCCTAGCCTCTGGCCCTACTAGTTGCCAATTTCTTGAGCCAAGATCTTCTAAAAAGCCCTCTTTTTGAGCCATACACGTCCTGGACTTCTACATCCCACGTGTGCACTCATGCATACGCATGCAGGCCTTCTACAGCCCTCGTATACTGACAAAATCACAAAAAATGGAAAGTTGCAGATGGGAAACAGAGTTTCGAAAAATTGATAAAACCGTTTGACTGCCTATGGCCAGTCATTCAATTGGATAACTACCTATAAAAGAAGGGGTAGGGGTCCCATTTAAAAGAGAAGAAGAAGAGTATAGAAACTCTGCCCAAATTTATCCCCCCTTTGCTCCAATTTTCTGCAATTATATTATGAGGTTGAGTAGTTGGTGCATTGTGAAGAGGAGCCCAGGACCAAGTTCGAGGAGCAGTGTCGGCCACATATTGTAAGTTTACTCTTGTGAAGATTAATACAAAAAGGAATACTTTTTTCATCCCACCATATCATGTGTTCAAATTGTGTATTTGTGTTATGATATTGTCACATCTAACCCAGCAATTAGTATATGAAATGCATGTTTGCAGCTCTTTGTTTTTCCATGTGTGAATGCAGGTCAACTTTGGGAGGAGGCTTGCAGTCAAGGAGCCAGTGAAAGCGAATGGAATGACATCAAACAAAGGATTTAAGGTAGATTTACCTAATCTTGTTTTCACCTTTGTATTGCATGAATGTGGGGTTTTTTGTTGGGAGAATAGGAAAAAGTAGAGGCCTTTAAATGGTCATTTTTTGTATGCATGATTAGAGCCCTTAAATGCTAAGTCCGTAAGCGAGATTTCCCATTCACATCAAGTACGGCCTCATCAAGGATGGGAAATCCTTCATCATCAACACGCACAAAGGAAAATAAAAAAATTCATTGGTAAGTGCCAATCAAGATAAGAAATTTAGCAGTTCTAGCATGAAATATGTTTTACTTTTCCCAAGGGAAAATTAATCTTGTTAAGAGTTGTTAAAAGTAAATACATCCTTGGAAGGGTGTACTAAGGTGTAGAAACATGAATTGGAGTCGCTAAATTCATACATGGGAGTGTTCCAGGAGCCTAAAGGGATACCACCTAAGAGGGAAGTGGAGCACGAAATCCAATTATTTCCAGACTGCCCCTTGCCAAATATTGGGTTGTATAGACAATTTGTTCTAGAAGCAAACGAAGTAAAGAATAAGTTGCAGCAATTGTTGGAGCAGGGTGTGATTCGACCAAGTACCTCACCTTGTGGGTCACCCATCATAATTGTGCACAAGAAGGATGGGACTTGGAGAATGTGCATCGATTAAATGGTGTTGAACAAGATTACACTAAAGAATCGGTACCCTCTTCCCAGGATTGATGATTTGTTGGACCAACTGCAACATAACAAGTACTTCACTAAGTTGGATTCAAAATCAAGATATCACCAGGTATGATTCAAAGAAGAAGATACCTGTAAGACTGCCTTCAAGACAAGGAAAGGTTTGTATGAGTGGTTGGTTATGCCATTCGTTTTATGCAACACACCAACTACATTTATGAGACCAACGAATGATGTTTTACACCCTTATCTATATTCATTTGTTATTGTCTATTTGGATTATATACTGGTTTATAGTGCTACCTGGTAGGAGCACATCTCATGTGTTATGCAGGTGTTAGATACCTTGAAGAAGCACCAACTACAAACCAAACTCAAGAAATGTGAGTTTGCTCAATGGTCTTTGGTGTATCTATGGTATGTGATCGGTGGAGGTGAGCTCAAGATAGATCCCACCAAGATTGAGGCCATCATGAAATGGCTAGTTCCTAAAATTGTCACTGAAGTTAGGAGCTTTGTTGGGGCAACACAGTACTTGCGAAATTTCATAGATTCATTTTCAACAGTAGCTACACCACTCCATGCCATAAGAATGAGTGGTAAGAGTTTCAATTGGGGGGAGAATTAACATAAGGCTTTCAATGAGTTGAAAAGAAATATCAGTCAAGCACTAGTTCTCGTGCTACCAAACTTGCAGAAGCCCTTTGAAGTGGAGACAGATGCAAGTGGGTATGCCATGGGACTAGTCTTGATGCAGGGAGGAAGGTTTGTCTGCTATCATTCTGAAGTATTTCATGGGGTGGTCCTCAACTACCCTACCTACGAAAAGAATCTCTATGCCTTGGTACAAGCTGTCAAAAAGTGGAATCACCAGTCGCTCCAGTATTTGCAGGCCCACGGTAAGTTACAAGAAACCAAGAACTAGAAATGGATGGGGTTCTTACAATAGTTTCATTTGGTCATAAAGTATAATAAGAGTAGCACAAACAAGTTGGAAAACATGCTTTCACGACCACCCACATCCAATATTATAGCTTTGGGAACTAAGATGCACATGTATCCTTTTACCCATGATGCATACAAATAGACATACATAAAAAGATGAAGACTTCAAGAAGGTTTTTTAGCAGCTACAAGGCCAAATTCATATAGAAGAAGGTGTCTCATTTACATTATGGTTTACTCTACAATATCGACAAGCTATGTGTCCCTAAAGGTGAATGATTGTAGCTTATCAGAGAGGCTCACACATCCAAGGTTGCAGGTCATTTTGGTGTTGGGAAGACAATTGCCAACTTACAGAGGTATGTCTACTAGCCCAGAATGCAAGAAGATGTAGCATGATATATTAGAGAATGTATAATTTGTAGTAATAGCAAGCCTAGTAGCAGGAATCAAGGTCTATACCATCCCTTGTCCACTCGACCTTGGGAAATTTTTTCCATGGATTTTGTGGGAGGTTTACCAACAACCATGAAGGAACATGACTATGTATTTATGGTAGTTGACAAGTTCAACAAAATTTCCATTCTCATGCCTTGTAAAAAGACCATCAAGGGATAGGAAGCAACAAACTTGTTCTTTGAATAGGTCTGGGTGCACTTTAGGATACCAAGAAGCATCATCTTAGATAGGGACACCATATTTCTTAGTGCCTTCTAGACTACATTGTGGGAGAATATGGACACTAAGCTCAAGAGGTCTACAACATTCCATCTACAAACTAATGAGTATATATAAGTAGTCAACATGAATTTGGTGCATTTTTTGAGGGGTTACAATTTGTTATTGCGCAAGTTGTAGGTTGGGCAAAGCTCAACCCAACCACGAAGCGAGTGATACAACTTGGAAATCCTACACCCAATGTCACCTCGATGTAGGCCCCGCACTTTAAGGGTGACTATATCACTCTAGGGAGGCGATCTCGGTGACCATAGGGGGATTGAGATGGAGATGGAGATGGAGAGAAATGGAAGTGAAGCCCCTAGAGGTCAAGTCTAAGTGGCATGAAAAGTGGGAAGAGATGCCTTGTAATTCAAGTGATTGTTGCCCCAAAGCTATATTACTTCTTCGGAGGATTGTACTTGCCCAAGACACAAGAAAATCCAACTTTCAATGATATATGTTAGTATGGATCAACAAGTTAAGCTTGTTGTCCCTAATTTGCAGCAATAGATGACATTTTATATTAGCAAGTAAGACATTCAAATCAGCATGTAAAGCATAATATCAGTCAACAATATTATCAATGAGTATGGCAATCAAGTATGATTGAAAAATGGCACTTTAAGGATGAATAAAGAAAGTTGTTATAACAATGTATTTTTTGCATAAAATTGCAGCCATATGCTTGTAGCATTCAATGGCATGTAGCAGCAAAATCAACCATGGAAATGTTCCAAGAAGTAGCCCAAAAGGTGCGCTCTAGTTAGTATACTAGATGAGTGAAGTTAGAGAGATAGTCTAGGGTTAGTTTAGGCGTTAAGAGATTGTTAGTAGCTAGAGTTATGCAACCCTAATGGTTGTAGGTTAAAGGTTTTAAAATCAATTAAAGTAGTGGAAGAGAGGGGACTCCCTAGTAAGGGAAGACTCCTCTCAATGAGGCAAACCAACTTCAAGTCAGAAACTTGTCAAAAGATCAAAATTTATGTTTCCCAAGGCAATGATTTTATATCTCCAATGAAAAAATGTATGATTAGTGCCTTTACTATTGGGTTAATGGAGTCAAGATCTAGAGAAGCTACCTCCTTGGGGGTGTAATCTCTTTTACTTCCCAAGGCAAGTTTCTCTAGCTAGGGTTTAAGCTAAGAGGGTGTATGCCCTTATACTTCTCTTAGAAAACCCTCATTTAACCAATAACATGAAGCATAAAATGATGAAGACTATGGTGGGTGTAACACCCTGTTTCCCCCAGTTTGTAAAAATAACTATACTGGCCAAGAACTGTGGCAAACTCAAAAATGTGAATGTCTGATGTGAATGGACCTTGTGAAAAAAGTCAATGAATGTGAATAATATTATGAATATA
>JASDQU010374151.1:0-16127 GCA_032191745.1 Picea mariana | reverse complement strand
ACCCGGAATAGATCTCTCCACAAAGATATCCTTCTTGGAAATCTTATCAAGAACCTGGAAAAGGATTTGAAGGCGCAAGTCTTAGTAACCCTATACGAGAAAGAGTGATCCTCTTGAAATCCTGAAATAGCAACGTAGGGATAGGTATCGATCGACGGACAAGATCCCGTCGGAAGATTTGTGGTCATTCACGACCATTAGGTTGGAGGAAGAAATGAGGGTGTTACATGCCTTAACCCCTTTCCTTTATCTTCGTGAGTGGAGAAGAAATTGGGACCGTAAATCCCCAAGGTCCGTGAGAGTATCTGGACCGTTGGTTTTTCCACGTCTAGGGAGCAGTGGGAGAGCGCACAACGTGGAACCGATCTGAACTGTCAGATCTTAGTTAGAAAACCTGGCAGCCATTGGATCTGTCAGGAGATGCATGAGGGTTAAGCCCTTGAGAACAGGGGTGAAAGTTCCGAGAAGGAGTTCGTATCGAAATTTCGGCATTCGGGAATTCGGGAGTCCGGAGGACGAGAGTTCGGGCACTCGACATCAGAAGTCTCAAAATAGAAAAAGGGGATTTGAGCCATTCATCTGTGGGAGGATGTGTGTCGCGGAATCATCTGTTTCGGAGATTTGGGCACCGGGACTCACATAGGTGAGTGCCTAGCCCTTACGAGCGGTGAAGTCGCGAAAGAACATGAGTCATCCATTGGAGGGAGGACACGTGTCGCGAAATCACTCATATCGGGGATTTGGACATCGAAAGTCCTAGAGGGAAGTCTTTTGACTTCGCAAGTGGCGAAGTCGTGGGAGAATCACATCCGTCCATCTGAGGAGGACAGGTAGCACCTTGTTGTGTGCGCAGACCCTGTAGGGATCAATGAGGTCGAGGAAATCTTTCACGGTTCCAAAGAAGAGGAGCTCGGGAGGGATAGTGCCATTTTGTGCACAGAGCCTTAGCTGCAAAGATCGCAGAAGAGAAGCAAAGGTCGAGACCTTTGATACTTAAGAAATCTTCCAAGGAGAAGGAAGAGAAGTGCATGCTCAAGGAGGATCTACGATGGCCATTAGATCAGCTGGAGTAAAATAGATCTGGGTCATCGAAACTGTACTTCCAGATGCACGTAGAAGAGAGCAGAAACGGACGGTAGAGAGAATTCATAGAGAAGTGCCAAAATGTTGTGGCCCATTGGATCGCACTGAGTTGCAAGGGAGTTAAGCCGTAGAAGCAGCCATGGGAGAAGCGGTATGGACGATGGAGACACTTCGAGATAGAAGTGGCGAACAACTGATAGTCGTTGGATCTTGCAGGGTTGTAAGGCGGTAAGGGTCGGGCAGTCCCGAAGAGGTCCGAGTTCGGGATCTCGCATCTTGGGGTTTCGCAAGAATAGAGCGCAAGAGTTGGGTGCTCTAACTCACGAAGTCGCGAAGTGCGAAATCGCGAGGAGAAAAATCTGAACCGTTGGATTCAGGAATGGGAGGACTGTTGGATCAGGGCCTTATCGTGCATTCAGAGGTTCGAAGGTTTAGAAGACCTCTTCTCGACATCAGAAGTCACGAAGTACCGAGAGCCGAGTCACAAGTGAGGAACATGTGGTAGAACCAAAAGGTGGGGCCCGCGTGGTTGACAGGCGCACACGCGTTGCCTAGAGAAAGGAGTCAATGCTCTATTGACTTCTCGTGTCTCGGGGATTCATGGAGTAAGAGCACAAGAGCTCAACCTTTCGACTCACGAAGGTACGAGTAGCGAGAAGTGCTAGCATTTAGCCTAGCCAGTGGTCACACGCGGAAGGCGCTGACAGAAAGGAGCTATACCCATTTCGTAATCTCGGGTATCGCGAGATTGGGAAGGAAGAGTCGGGAGTTTCGACTCGCAAACTCGCGAGATGCGAGTTGCGACAAGCACCTTTGGGAATAGGCCTTGGTCATAGCGCTGTGGTCGCTTGGGAAAGGTGGAGCTCGATCCTAGTGCTGTTCACACAAGGGAGCTACCGAAAAGGACCTGTGGACCAAGGCATAGCCCAGGGGGCTAATTGCTGATCGAAGCCTCTTCGACAGTTTGACATTCGGGGTTTGCAGAGCCGAAAGTCTCGACTCGCTTATAACACTGAGTCGCGAAATGCGAAAAGACGCCTAGTTGTTTGACCTGTGATCAGGATCAGCGATCACATGGAGGTGGAAAAAGGGGAAAACTAGCCTGTGCTAAGCCCTGTAGGATTTCAGGGATTCTGACCCTCGAGAATTCGGTGAAAAATCTTCATTTTCGTAGTGGGTTTCTGACAAATTGGTATCAAAGCATGGTTACAACACTTGGCCTACTTGGGCTCATGAACGAGTTGCGCAGAAGCTCTGTTCAGAACACTCCAAAAAAAAAAAAAAGAGTAACCCCTTGTCTTAACCTTCCTAATCAAAAGACAAAGTTAAGAATGAAAAACCCCTATTGTGTGTGTGTACATGTGAAAATATGAATTATGTACTGGGTATAAATAAATATAAATATTGACTAACAACCAGCGTTTTCCTTTTGCACACAAGCAGAAGACCAACCGCGGGAAATTATCAATGCATAGTATGGTGACTCACCAAGAAGTGGGCGAAGGCTCCCACAATAGAGACGAAGAATCTGACGAAAGGAGGGCGGCAGGGACCCCTCCAGGTCTAGACGAGACTGTGAGGAGCCTCATGGTCGAATTACAAAGCTGTAAGGCCGACAATGAAAGAATGATGAAAGAACAAGAAAAGCAAACAGAAATTAACAGAGTTATACTACAGAGTTTATTCGATCTACAAAGACAAATGCAGCATGAACCTGAAACTCAGAAACATGGTCATATCAGTGGTCACACTGAGAGGAGCACCTCGAAAAAGGTCCACCCCAGAGGTAAAGGACAGGCGTCGGGTGATTCCTCTGAGAAGGAAGCTGGTGATTCGGAGGGCTATTCTAGCTATAGAACCAGTTCCTATTCTCGAAAGAAACAGAAGAATCAAAAGCCTTCCAAAGGTCGAAAATTTGAAGAATTCAGAAAAGCCAAACCACCCTCCTTCGACGGTGTAATAAAGAAGGGAGAGGAAGCAGAGGCCTGGCTGCTTGGACTAAAGAAGTATTTCAGAGTCCATGACTTTTCAGAGAATATGAAGGCTCGAGTGGCCACCTTCAACTTGAACGGAAAGGATTCCATTTGGTGGGAAGACCTTAAGAACGTGAAAGGGGTTCGCGAAGAGGACCTGTCTTGGGAATGGTTTGAGAGGTACTTCCGGAAGAAGTATCTGTCGGAAAAATATTTCGACGAAAAGACTAAAGAATTTTATGAACTCAAACTGGGACAACTTACTATAGAAGAATATGTCAACAAATTCCTCGATTTGTTAAGGTATGTACCCTATATTAAAGCGGAAAAGGCAAAGGTGCAACGCTTCATCAGTGGACTACCTAAGGACTACCGAAACAGAATTGAATTTGATGAGCCAAAGACCCTAGAAGGCACTATTCAAAAGGAAACCTATTGTCATGAACAGTTTGGACATCGAGCAGAACCTCGCGAAGGATGGAAACAGAGGAATAGTTTCAGATTTCATAAAAGGGGAATTAAATCCGTAGGATTTAAGAACTATAAGAAGAACCCAAGAATGAGCTTCCCAGCCCGGAGTATGCACCAACAGAATTTTCCCTCCTTGAGTGGAAATAAAACTTCTAGACCCATATCAGTGAAGACTGATAACCCAAAGAGAGAACCTTTGAAATGTTGGGGCTGCGGGGAAGAACATCTATTGAGAGACTATCCACACCGACAACAGAATAGTCGGAGGATTTATAACATCTAGGAAACTACTACCGTCAATGATGTGGCTAGGAGTGTGCCACAAATTTATGCAGCCTTGGATAATAACCAAGCCGACCACCAAGCTTCAGTAGTGGAAATAGAAGGTATGATTTCCAACCATCTAGTGTCTGTTTTGATTGACCCTGGTTCAAATTTGAGTTATATAGCCCATAAAGTTGTTGACAAGTGTAAACTACAGCCACAAAAACATACCAAGCCATGGTTGGTACAGTTAGCCACTGGCACCAGAAGAAGGGTAGCAGAGGTTATACCAGCTTGCCAATTGATGTTGGGTAAATCCCCCACCCAAGCAACCCTTAACATATTACCCCTGGGATCGTATGATCTCTTGATTGGTATGGATTGGCTAGCTGCCCATAAAGCCAGATTGGACTGTCACCATAAAACCTTAGAATGTGTAAGTAAAGAAGGGAAGAGGATAACCCTTCAAGGGATCCGAAAACCTGTCTCGGTGAGACAAATATCATCTTTGCAAATGAGAAAGTATTGCCGAAAGGGATGTACTCTATATGCAATACAGGTTTTGAAAACAATCGAAGGTGACAAACCAAGCCCTGAAGATCACCCTATCCTGAGAGAATACAGAGATGTGTTTCCGGAAGAGGTACCGGGTTTACCTCCGAGAAGGGACATAGACTTCTCGATAGAACTTGCACCAGGAGCGGTGCCGGTGTCTAGGACACCCTACTAGATGAGCACACCTGAGTTAAATGAACTCAAGATGCAATTAAAAGAAATTATGGATAAAGGCTATATTCAACCCAGCATGTCTCCGTGGGGAGTACCAATCCTATTCGTGAAAAAGAAGGATGGTACCCTTAGACTGTGTATAGATTATAGGCAGCTCAATAAGGTAACCATAAAGAACAAGTACCCCTTACCCAGGATTGATGACCTGTTCTATCAATTGGGGGGGGTGCGTCTATTTTCTCAAAGATTGATTTGAGTTCAGGATACCATCAAGTCTGAATCAAGGGTGAAGACATCCATAAAACTGCTCTCCGAACGAGGTATGGTCACTATGAGTTTGTGGTGGTGCCATTTGGGTTGACCAATGCCCCTGCCACTTTTATGTGCTTGATGAACAATGTACTCAGCAAGTTCCTAGACAAATTTGTGCTTGTCTTTAATGACGATATATTAATTTACTCCAAGAACAGAAAAGAGCATGAGGAGCATCGTAGACTTGTGCTGAAAGTGCTAAGAGAACATCAGCTCTATGCCAAATTCAGCAAATGTGAATTCTTCCAGAAGCAAATACATTACTTAGGTCATGTTCTCTTCGAAGAAGGAGTAGCGGTAGACCCTAACAAAATCAGGTCTATCATGGAATGGCCTACCCCAAAAGATGTTTCGGACATCAGATCCTTTATGGGATTAGAAGGATACTATAGGAGATTTATAAAAGGATTCTCTAAGAAGAAGAAGACATCAGATCCAATCACTGCCCTCTAGAAGAAGGGGACAAAATTCTTGTGGACACAGAAATGTGAAGAAATATTTCAAACCATGAAACATCTACTGACCCATGCACCCGTGCTGAAGATCGTCGATCCAGAAGCTGACTTCCTCGTGTGCACAGATTCTTGTAAGGAAGGGCTCGGAGGAGTCCTTATGCATAAAGGAAGTGTGATCTGCTATTAATCCCGAAAATTGAATGAGCATGAAGTCAACTATGTGACCCGTGATCTAGAACTGGCTGCCATAGTGCATGCCTTGAAAATGTGGAGGCATTATCTCCTGGGAAGAAAATTTGTACTTATGATAGATCACTGTGGATTGTGATACTTGTTTGATCAACCAAAGCTCAATGCTAGACAAGCTAGGTGGATGGCCCTCCTTAGCGAGTTTGATTTCAAAATCAAACACATTAAAGGAAAGGAAAATAGGGTGGTCGATGCCCTTAGAAGAAGTATGAAAAAAATTCACCTGACAGCGGTGAGCACCTGCAAGATAGATGTCAAGGAAAGAATCAGAAATGCACAAGAAACAGATCCCTTCATCCGGACCGTGACCATGTACCTACAGCAAGAACCCGCCGGATTAAAATATGAAGGATACCAGAAGACCGAAGGAGATCTGCTCACTTACAAAAGCAGATTTTATATTCTAGATTGTGACGACTTGAAGAGGTTCATTATGGATGAACTACATAAAAGACCCTACTCGAGTCATCCAGGATACCAGAAAATGATCACTGCCACCAGGAAACAATTTTATTGGCCTGGATTGAAGAAAGACATAGCCGAGTACCTAGCCAAATGCATAGAGTGCCAATAGGTTAAAGCAGAACATCGACACCCAGCAGGATTATTGCAACCTTTACCAATCCCAGAATGGAAATGGGAAACCATCTCCATGGATTTCATCACTGGATTACCAACCTCAACCAAACAGAATGACTCCATCATGGTGGTGGTGGATAAATTGAGCAAGTCTTCTCACTTCATCCCCGTCAAGTCGACCTGCAAGGCAATCAATATCGCCCAGACATTCATGAAAGAGATATTCAGACTGCATGGTATGCCGAAAGAGATCGTGTCTGACAGAGACACGAAATTTACTTCCAACTTTTGGAAATCACTGATGGCTGGTTTAGAGACCAAGTTGTTGTTTAGCACCGCCTATCACCCTCAAACCAACGGACAGACAGAAAGAGTGAATCAAATACTAGAAGATATGTTAAGGATGCATGTAATGCATCAACCCAAGAAGTGGGAAGACTACCTGCCACTGGTAGAATTCGCCTACAACAACAGCTACCGAGCATCCTTGAATATGAGTCCCTTCGAAGCCCTCTATGGTAGACCGTGTAACACTCCAGTCAGCTGGAGTAATCCCGTAAACAAGATTTCTTTTGGACCCGACATGTTGAAAGAAATGGAACAGCAGGTGACTCAGATAAAACAAAACTTGAAGGTTGCCCAGAACCAACAGAAAAGTTATGCCGACCAAAAGAGAACTCCAAGAGAGTTCAAAATGGGAGACCATGTATATCTCAGAGTTAGACCCTGGAAGAGTTATCTGAAAATGGGATCTTGTGCCAAGTTGGCACCTCGTTATTGTGGACCCTTTGAGGTTCTAGATAGAGTGGGACCTGTAGCCTATAGGCTAGCACTTCCTCCCACAGTCAAAGCACATAATGTTTTCCATGTCTCATTATTGAAGAAATATGTACATGATGCTAACCATATAATTGATTGGTCTATGATTCAGGTGGAACCGGAGGGATAATTTCTACCAGAACCTCAGTGCATACTGGATAGAAAGGAAACCTCGCTCCGGAACCAAACCATTGCACAGGTCAAGGTGCAGTGGAGACATTTTGGCCCAGATGAGGCTACGTGGGAAATGGAGGATGCCATGAGACAGGCATATCTGATTTTGTTTACTTCTGTACATGCATGCCATGTTGATAGATAAGAACATCGAGGACAATGTTCCTTTAAGGGGGAGGGAATTGTAACACCCTGTTTCCCCCAGTTTGTAAAAATAACTATACTGGCCAAGAACTGTGGCAAACTCAAAAATTTGAATGTGTGATGTGAATGGACCTTGTGAAAAAGGTCGATGAATGTGAATAATATATATATATATATATATATATATATATATATATATATTGCAGGACTATTGAGAGGGGATATGCTGAAAAAGAGACCATGATGGCTGAAGAAAGGTGGTGGAAGGCATATGGAAAGGTGGCGTTAACTTCCACCGAAACCAAGACCGTATTTGGACTTCACTGGCCCGGAGAACCAAGAGCGGCTCGCTGGCCCCGAATTAAATGACTCGCCAGGATTGGTAGGTAAAGGGCTCCTCATGAGTAATGAGGGATGGGGGGGGGGTGACCCGCCCATCCATAGAGTCGTCAAGCCTGACCAGTGCGAGGGAAATCGTGCCACACGCAACCTCGCAAGAGGAAAAAGGTGTGAGGGAGAAGCGAGAAAGGGGCAGACGCGAGGGAAGGAAGAGAACTCTGGAAAAATACAGAGTGAGTGATAGAAGAGAAGAAGGAGAGTAAACTTCATTCTCGGTCACTGGAAAACAGAGACGCAATCTTACATCATCGTGGTCTCAGCTCGAGGGTGGATAGTGGTAAATCCGTTGGGAGTCGTTGAGCCCACGGTTGGGTGGAAAAGAGCACCCCTCTCAGCAGTGTCATCACTTCTGGTGTTTTTCTGATAAGTGTTTTTCATCTTGTATCTTGAAATGTATATTCTGACAATTATGCTCATAAGCTATGAAATCATGAAGGGTTTCAGTATAACACTGTCTGTGTGGTGTTTGATCAGAAATGGTGGTTGCATGCTTTTGTTGGAAGGACCATGTATGGCTTACGTTTATAGATAGATTTGTACATATATATATGCATATTGAATTAATTCAGACTTCGAGTCTGTTCTCAGGAAATCTATACCTTTATTCATCCCCAGGAATACCTGGAATAGATCTCTCCATGGAGATATCCTTCTTGGAAAGCTTATCAAGAACCTGGAAAAGGATTTGAAGGCACAAGTCTTAGTAACCCTATACGAGGAAGATTGATCCTCTTGAAATCCAAAAATAACAACGTAGGGATAGGTATCGATCGACAGATGAGATCCTGTCGAAAGATCTGCGGTCATTCACGACCGTTAGGTTGGAGGAAGAAATGAGGGTGTTACATGCCTTAACCCCTTTCCTTTATCTTCATGAGTGGCGAAGAAATCGGGACCGTAGATCCCCAAGGTCTGTGAGAGTATCTGGACCATTGGTTTTTCCACGTCTAGGGAGCAGTGGGAGAGCACACAACATGGGACCGATCTGAACCGTCAGATCTTAGTTAGAAAACCAGACAGCCATTGGATCTGTTAGGAGATGCATGAGGGTTAAGCCCTCGTGAACAGGGGCGAAAGTCCCGAGAAGGAGTTCGTATCGGGATTTCGGCATTGGGGAATTCAGGAGTCCAGAGGACGAGAGTCCGGGCACTTGACATCAGAAGTCCCAAAATAGTGAAAGGGAATTTGAGTCATCCATCTGCGGAAGGACGCATGCCACGGAATCATCCATTTCGAAGATTCGGGCACTGGGACTCACAGAGGTGAGTGCCTAGCCCTTGCGAGCAGCGAAGTCGCGAAAGAACCTGAGCCATCCGTTGGAGGGAGGAAACGTGTCACGAAATCACCCATATCGGGGATTCAGACATCGGAAGTCCTAGAGGAAGTCTTTCCACTTCGCGGGTGGCGAAGTCGCAAGAGAATCGCAGCCGTCCATCTGAGGAGGACAGGTAGCACCTTGCCGTGTGCGCAGACCCTGTAGGGATCAATGAGGTCGAGGAGATCTTTCACGGTTCCAGAGAAGAGGAGTTCGGGAGGGATAGTGCCATTTTGTGCACAGAGCCTTAGCTACAAAGATCGCAGAAGAGAAGCAAAGGTTGAGACCTTTGATACTTAAGAAATCTTCCAAGGAGGAGGAAGAGAAGCGCATGCTCAAGGAGGAGCTACGATGGTCGTTAGATCAGCTGGAGCGAAATAGATCTGGGTCGTCGAAACTGTACATCCAGACATGCGTAGAAGAGAGCAGAAACGGACGACAGAGAGACTTCATAGAGAAGTGTCGAAATGTCGTGGCCCGTTGTATCGCACTGAGTTGCGAGGGAGTTAAGTTGTAGAAGCATCCATGGGAGAAGTGGTATGGACGGTGGAGACACTTCGAGATAGAAGTGGCGAACAATCGATAGCCATTGGATCTTGTAGGGTTGCAAGGAGGTTAGGGCCGGGGCAGTCCCGAAGAGGTCTGAGTTCGGGATCTCTCATCTCAGGGTTTCGCAAGAAGAGAGCGCAAGAGTTGGGTGCTCCAACTCACGAAGTTGCGAAGTGCGAAATCGTGAGGAGATAAATCTGAACCATTGGATCCAGGAACGGGAGGACCGTTGGATCAGGGCCTTATCGTGCATTCATAGGTTCGGAGGTTGAGAGGACCTCTTCTCGACATCAGAAGTCGCTAAGTGCCGAGAGCCGAGGCACAAGTGAGGTACACGTGGCAGAACCACAAGGTGGGGCCCACGTGGTTGACAGGTGGACACGCGTTTCTTGGAGAAAGGAGTCAATGCTATGTTTACTTCTCGCGTCTCGGGGATTCATGGAGTAAGAGCATGGGAGCTCAACCCTTTGACTCGCGAAGGTGCGAGTAGCGAGAGGTGCTAGCGTTTATCCTAGCCAATGGTCACGCGTGGAAGGCGCTGACAGAAAGGAGCTATACCCATTTCGTGATCTCGGGTATCGCGAGATTGGAAATGAAGAGTCGGGAGTTTCGACTCGCGAACTCGCGAGATGGCGAGTTGCGACAAGCGCCTTTGGGAATAGGCCTTGGTCATAGCGCTATGGTCGCTTGGGAAAGGTGGACCTCGTGCCTAGTGTTGTTCGCACAGGGGAGCTACCGAAAAGGACCTATGGACCAAGGCATAGCCCAGGGGGCTAATTGTTGATCGAAGCCTCTTCGGCAGTTCGACATTCGGGGTTTGCAGAGCCGAAAGTCTCGAATCGCTTATAACACTGAGTCGTGAAATGCGAAAAGACGCCTAGTTGTTTGACCTGTGATCAGGATCAACGATCACGTGGAGGTGGAAAAAGGGGAAAACTAGCCTGTGCTAAGCCCCGTAGGATTTCGGGGATTCTGACCCTCGAGAATTCGGCGAAAAATATTCATTTCCGTAGTGGGTTTCTGACAGTGGGGGTGTATGCCTTTATACTTCCCACCTAACTTCTATCACAATCATCCTTGACTTAAAAAGAATGATAGCATAAGAGTAAAAGACCATACCAAAATCAAGAAAGATGTTGAGTTAATCCACCATAAAAGCTAGAAAGAATTCATCCAAGGCTAGTGCCTCAGCCCTCCCTCAACCATTCATCAAGATATCCATAAACAAGTGCACAAGACACAAATAGAGCCAAAGATAGCAAAAATTTCAAACAAATACTTCTCACAATGAGGAAGAGTTATGTTAAAATGAGATCTTATGATCTCTTATTTATACAAAATGTCACCAAGGTGACTTGTCCACAAATTAAGGGGTAAACCACAAGATTAGGGGTCAATATCCCTAATATTTCCCCCTTAACAAAGTAATATTAAACACTTCATTTAAAATTTCACTTTTTCACAAATAAAACCCTAATTTACATGGATGTCACCCCTTTAGGGGATGTTTTGGTACCAGGAGAAGATCGTTGGTGATGTAGGAGAGTAGTAAGGCTTCCCAAAGCCCCGTGTCAAGCATCCAAATGTCTTCCTTTATGGTCAAAGCCTTAAAAACCTCAAAATGTCCAAGTGCCAATGCATATCATCTCACCACCATGCCCTATACCCCCAAACGTGACGTCAAGCTCAAAGAGAGGACGTTTTGCCCCTCCTAGGAAAATCGTTTGGAAAGTGAGGGTTGGGATATGTCATCCAATTCATCATCAAGGCCTTCCAAGTCTGATCTTTCTCATCCGGCATGCGGGCCCTTGGCATCCAACCTGTGGTCTTGTAGCCCCATGGAAGCCCCAGGTAGGCTTGTTCTCCCAAAAATGTCCACCAACTAGGTCCTGCAAAGACAAATGAGCACGCCATCCAAGGATCTCAAGTCATAACATCAGGATAAGTGAATCCAATCAATAAATAATCCATCTAATCATGTGCATCAAAGAGCACTATATCAAACAATTAATTGCTCAAAGACACTATGCGACTTTTCAATCTTGAATATGGGAGGGTTGACGAGGTGTCCTATTGGGTAGATCTTGCCCTAGTTCAAGGAGAGTTTCCAAAATATCCCTCTATAATCCATGTAAATTGGATGAAGTGGTTGGGGTCAAGACTCAATGGACATAGGGCTCATGATATACAATGGTTCGAAGTGTCTCATTCATGGGTTCCTTTGTAGAGGGTGTGTGGTACCTTCGTCCGCAATGCACTTTTTCCAAGCCCATCAATTTCCTTTTATCTTTCAATATAGAATAAGGAGAGGTTGAAGGTCACTGCCCTGGCGTGGTGACCTGATGATGGCAATGTCACCCACAAAAACCTAATGTAAATGAAAAGGTTGGCTCGTGATGAGACCCCCTTTCTATCATCCATGCAACTGAGAGCCATTACCCTGGTTTGGTGACCAGATGATGGCAATGTCATACCACTAGATATTCATGGACGTGACAAGTCGGCTCGTGATGAGACCTCCTATCCTTCAACTAACCGTTTAATCATTATTTATTATATTGTGGATCCCCTTTACTCAAATATACGCGTTCCATTGCTTTCTTGGGTGATCCCTTGGCGAATCATTTGGAAGTTTTATACAAGGCTTTTATCTTTTACCCAACATCAACCCCTCTGGGCCTTCATCCCCTTCTTCCCATAGAATGAAGGACAACCCCTTCTTGGGTCAACACACCCGAAAATCCCAAGAGATAAGGAAATGGAGGGGAACAATGATGAAAAGTGGTAAGTATGGTTGTGAACGGTATGATGCCTCATTAAGGGAGTTCCCAGTAGAAAACCCATCCCCAAGGAAAACCACTTACTAGGGCACAATGTCAACCACCAAGGTGAAGCAAGGCAAAAGGCATAATGTTCGAGCATATATCATAAAATCTAGAGAAAATCTAAGATACAACATACTCAACTAGCTAAAATATTGAAATGATGTTCACCATAATATTGACTTGTACCTCATGGAGCAAGGCCCACTGCCTTTCGGAAGCCAACTGGTGTGGTGGATGCCATCTGCAAATCTGTGACCATCTGTGGTAGTGAGTGGGTTTTCCATCTGTGCAAAGGGTATTGTTGGTCATGTAGTCTCTTGACACTCCATATATGCAACCTGAGGGCCTCGAGACATAATCTCCTTAGTTATCCACAAAATGGGGATAACACAATCAAAAGCATTCGAAGACATGGGATGAAAATTTGATCTATATATAACACTCTTATAATAGAGTAGTCCACACTTCTACTGGTAAGTCACCATATTTTCCACCTTCACCCTTAGATGATGCACATGTGACACAAATAGAATGACATTGTTGTCAAATTTTAAAGGTAGTGACAAGAAATCAATCTATTATCGCCTAACATAAATGATATATTTTTTTACAAATACGGTTTGATCACCAAATGGTTTGATAAGTTATGATTTATGTGGTTTGTAAAAAAAAAGCATTGCCCACAAGTTGACCTATTGTGTTGACCACCGTGGTATGAGAGGATGCCACATCATCCCTCGTTACTCGCGCATATGGGGCTAGCCATGTATGTAATTTCAAGAATATTCTAGAAGGTCCTAAACCTTATCACAATTGAGGGTTGAGGAAGTCAAAACACTACCCCTAGATAGCTATCGAGTTGTGTTAAATATCGAGTCGCTAGGAGGAGAAGGGGTTCAATTCTATATTATTTTATTTTGTTCCGTAGCATAGAAGAACAACTGGGAGTGGAAAATTAGAGGGGGTTAATATTTTGTAGCATCCTAATAGGCCACAGGTCTCAAGTAACACCATAGAGAGTGTGTTCTCCTTTGTACTTGCATTATTCCATACCAGAGAAAAGAGAGTAGAACAACCTCACTTTCTAGCTAGGTTTTCTCCTGTAAGGGTTTCCCAAATCAAATATTTATGCTATTTTATGGATGGTGTGTGATTGTATTTTATTGTTCTCTATTTTTTACATAAGCAGAAAATCGGTAACTAAAAATTTTAGAATCTAAAGGAATTTAACCTAGTGTAAATTTTAGTTTTATTTATCAGATTTGTTGTAACAGACTATTTTAGTGGAATATCCATGACAATTTACATATCAAATTTAATGAAAGAAAAATAGAATGAACCATCTCAGGAAAAACTAAATAATACATTGTAATAAATTTATATTACAAATAAAACTTTAACTCTAAATTGTAAAAGGAATTCAATTTTGGGTGTTTTTTTAAACATTAACATGATCCAGGTATCCCATCTTATATGTATTAATGGTGTGGTTGTAAGAAAACATGCCTTAAATGAAACTCGAATTAGGGGTATGGAACTACTTCCTTTATAATTAAGTAATCTATTGAATGAAAAGTGAAATACGAACTTAATTAAGTAATCTATTGAATGAAAAGTGAAATACGAATTTAATCTCCATAATAAATCTAGATTACAAATCATGAGAATTTATAATTAAGAATTCATATAAAAAAATCATATTAAGCGAAACAAGAGAAAATGAAATGTTGAAAAGAAAATGGAGTGGTAATATGATTCAAACTCCTTATTACATAGTTAACATATATATTAATTATTAATTATGAAGAAGGTATGTGATTATTATTCTTCATCCTTAATTAATATCAGTAATTTACCCAAAGTGAAAGGGAAGGGTAAGATAGAGTTGCCCCCTAACATAATTCTAAGTGGTGATAAAGCTTTTCTTAAATTGGAGATTATATCTTAGACATGCTTCATAAACCTCCTCCGTATTGCTTTATGGATATCTATTTAGGTCCTTAGGATACTTTATTGCTTTATGAATATCTATTTAGGTCCTTAGGATACTTTAGTCACTAGATATTAGAAGTTTTTCAATAAACATCGCAAGAGAGTGCATAAGTGTCATAATTCCCCATACCAATAAGGTTGATACCCTTGCTTGCCTATGTGCATGTAAGGTTGAAGTATAAGAAAATGATAGTGTTGTGTACACATTTTGGAATTCACTCAGGAATGAAGCCAAAACAAAAAATAAATAATGTGAAACAAAACTTTGATAATAAGATGGTGAACCCCAAACTTTATAAAAATAATAGCAGGGGAGATTGGTTTTTTAATCTAATAAATTTAGAGAGTATGGAAATAAGACTTTCTCAGTGCATGACCAATTTAGTATGTAAAACTACTATACCAAATCTATACATCCATACAGTGAAATTAATGAAACAAGTTTGTGGAAATGGTTGATCTTAGATTAAACATTCTAAAACTAAAGATGAAACAATTGTATCTCTGAAGGAGTTAAAACAACATATAACCTTAGTGATTGAAACAAGGGCTATACTAAATGTCGATCCAATAAACAACACATCTAAATATGTACAAGATACAATACCCATTGTTGATTGAGAAACAAAAGTTATACTAGAAGTTGGTGCATCAACTAGCAAACCTAGTTAAGTATAACACATAGTAACATCCACTACATTCCCTTTGTAACACACATAAATATTAGCACTTTGATTTGGGGATGAAAATTATTAAATAGATTAAAGAGACTAGTTAAGTATAACACATAGTAACATCCACTACATTCCCTTTGTAACAAACATAAATAATAGCACTTTGATTTGGAGATGAAAATTATTAAATATATTAAAGAGATTGGACTAATTGAGTTACATGCAAAGAAGCATGAATAAGATTGATGTGAATAATGGAGGCATTCACAATCCAAATTATAATATAATGATGTTTAATGTATTAATGTGTAAATGTTTTGCTACAATAATATATAGGAGTACATTTCAATTACACGAGTGTCTATTTAGTTGTTGATTCGATTTCTGTAATTATCAGTGGGGTGATTGTTTGTCTTCTTAGTGCAATATGTGTTATTATTAATGAACATGTATTGGTTTCCATACTAATCCTAATGATGGTTGGCATTGTTAGTGTGGCAAAGCTAAGGTGTGGACATGGATTTGAGACACGTGTAGAAACAATACATTATTTATACACATTGCCCCTAAGCTTCACAAGAAGTGTTTAATTGTGTCGAGAGACATTTTTTACAATCCGACATGAGGGAGATTTGTAATTCCTTTCGTACTTAATTTAGAGCTAACATGTGGCATTTAAAAACAATATTTTTGTGTTGACCAGAAAAAATATTTTAACATCCACCTCAAGTAATATATATATATATATATATATATATATATATTGGAAGTAAATTTTTTCTTATTTCGTTGATAAGTGCTTTTTACATCCCAATATGAGGGAGATGTGTAATTCCTTCAATGACTAACATGGAGTTGACACGTGACATTTAAAAAAAATATTAATAATACAAAAAATATTTCAATGTGGGTTGTAACTAAAATATTTCAATATCCACCTTAAGTTACACACACACACACAAAACAATTGAAAATAAAAATTTCTTATGGCTAAAACATTTCAATGGTGCGTTGGTAAGCATGAAAGAGATGTGTAATTCTTTTCATGCTCAACATGGAGTTCACTAGAATATATATATATATATATATATATATATATATATATATATATATATATATAT
>JASDQU010374150.1:63488-76843 GCA_032191745.1 Picea mariana | reverse complement strand
CCATATATAGGAAACATAAGGTGACCATCCATGAAAGGATGTGTCCCTTGAATAATCAATAACTATTTATTATTATCATTTACTTATTATATACTAAATTTAATAATCAACAATAATTATATTATTAATTATTATCTTTAGAGAATGTCTTCCCGATGTTGTCCAAACATCAACACACCCTCTCAACGAGGGAGACATTTTGCAACATGCCACTCTTGTCTTTGAAGTATACAAACTTCACCTTAGATTCGTGACACTTGTCTGTCAGTCTTGGGAGACATCGCTCTCCCACCTGAACCGAGGAGAAACTCCTTCTGCGACTCTCCCTCCGAGCCAATTAACTATCTCTAATATTAGGCTCACTTTGGGTCTGCATGTAATATCATATAGTATCTTGTGTCTTTATCAGTCTTTGTCAAGTCACCATGACTAGGACAAAGTACACACCAAGATCTTTCACCACAGGCACACACCTATGAGTGAATGTTGACTTGATGCTAACTGACACTTGGAAATCACTTCAAGCACTTTGAGTCCATATTATTCCTTGTCATGATCAAGGAAGGACTACGTCTAGGCCCATTTACCACAAGTGCACCTTTATGATAAATGTATTCTATCTCCCTTGGTCTGCAGCCCAATCTAGGAGAAGTTTCGCCCGATGATGAAACATTAACACTCCCTCTTAGCTAGGGAGGTATCTTTCCATAGTAGTACACAAATACTGTCCAGAGATTCGCAGTCTCCGCCAGTGGTACACAACCACCATAGTAGCAAAAGGTTTGTCACACATGGCACTCCCATGTGGACTTCTAGAGGCTACTCCCTCTAGGAACACTTAGGGTCAACTCCCCATAGTGTGAGATGTCAAGGGTCAACTCCCTTGACATGTCCTCATGTTATCTCTACATGGGACGATGGGCTATAATCCCAAATGCACTTATTCCTTCTCGAATAAGTGTCCTCACAAATCAACTCAACTCAATTCACAAAGGAGTATGATTTGGAGAAAGCTTGTCACACATGGCACTCCATGTGGACTTCTAGAGGCTACACCCTCTAGAAACACTAGGGTCAACTCCCATAGTGTATGACGTCAAGGGTCAACTCCCTTGACATGTCCTCATGTGCTCTCCACATGGGACGTTGGGTTATAAGCCCAACCACACTTATCCCTTCTCGGATAAGTGCCCCACTTGTCCCTTCTTGGATAAGTGCCCCACTTATCCCTTCTCGGATAAATGTCATCACAGAGCAACTCAATTCAGTCACATAGTAGTACTATCTGGAGAATGTCTCAGGAAGCTGCAAACATCAACACTCCCTCTCAGCGAGGGAGGCATTCTCTGCCACGCCAAGTCTGTCACAGAAGTGCTTGAACTTCATCTTGGTTTGGTAAGAACATCAGCAACCTGCTCATCTGTAGGAAGGTACTGCACCAATACTTCCTTCCTCTGCACCATGTCTCGGATGTAATGGTACTTGATCTCAAATGTGGTTCGATTTGTCATGAAACACTGGATTATCAGAGATCTTCACACAACTTTGGCTACCATAATGAATAATGGTGGAATCCAACACATGTTCAAATAAATCTGCAAGGAGCTTGTGAAGCAACACTACTTCACAGACTGTCATACTTAATGAAATGTACTCTACTTCTGTTGTGCTCAAAGCCACAGAAGTTTGTTTCCTGCTACACTAGGAAACCATGGAAGATCCCAAAGAGAAGCAACACCTGGAGGTGCTCTTTCTGTCCATTGCGCTCCCTGCTCAATCAGAGTCATTATATTCCTACCATATCATATCAATACTGGAAGTATATCTCAGACCATGTCGAACTGTGCCTCGCAAGTATCTCAACACATGCTTTGCAACAATCTAGTGTGTCTATATCAGCTGACTTATAAATTGGCTAAGTGCACTCACTGCATAGCAAATATTTGGTGTGGTGTTAACCAGATACATCAATTATCCAATCAACTATCTATACGGAGTCAGATCAATTTCGTCATAATCGAGAGAAGACACACTTAGTTTCTTCAGATTCGTCATCATTGGTGTAGCCACGGGCTTCAAGTTCAATATCTCAAACTTCTTCAATATCTCAACTGTGTACTTCCCCTGACTCGGGAAGATTTCACCAGTTCTTTGCCACACCTCTAGTCCCGAGAAGTAGTGCATCATACCAAGGTCCTTCATCTCAAACTTAGAGGCCAATGCATACTTGCATTCAACAATAAGGCTCTCTGTATCAGTGAGGAATAAATCATCAACATAGAGGACCAAAATTAGGGACTCACCATTAACAGTCTTGTAGTACAGGCTAGGATCGACAACACTTTTGTTGAAGCCCAAAAATCATCAGGTGTCCATCAATCCTTGCATAGCAAGCTCGAGGTGGTTGCTTGTTTCCATACTAGGCCATTTTCAACCTACACACATGAGACTCCTCATGTATTACGAAACCATCTGGCTGCTCGAAGTATACTTCTTCCTCAATCTCTCCATTAAGAAAGGTTGTCTTTACATCCATCTGATGTACTCTCTAACCCATTGATGTTGCAGGGGGAATAATCATCTGAATAGAAGTGTATCGAGCAACAGGAGAAAATGTCTCCTCATAATCTATTCCCTCCACCTGAGAGAATCTTCTAGCAAGAAATCTCGTTTTGTGCTTTTCGATGCTCCTATCAACTGTGTGTTTGATCTTGTAGATCCATTTGGATGTCACTATAGACTTCCCTTCAACTCTTGGAACAATATCCCACACATCATTCTTCATGATGGATTGATACTCCTCCATCATGACATCTCTCCATACTGGATGACTAGTTGCCTCCTTATAACAAGAAGGCTCAAAAATGAATGATGTGGCTCATAGCTATGGCATAGCATGAATATCTCTAAAGTTTCTTGCTCTCTCGGAAGGTACCATGAGGAGTTGCATGTCCTTCTTCTTCCTACAGAGTCTGACGAGCCCATGCAAGTATCTTCCATCCTACTGCAATATCTCTGGAAACATTAACTGGAGCTACAAGATCAAATGGGATCAATTGACTCAACTGTCTCCTTTTAAAAGGGAATGTCATCTTGGACCTTATTTGACATAAAAAAGTTTCCTCATGAAACCAATGTCTAATACATATGAAGGTTCCCTCATGGACTCAATGTCTCACAAGACATCAAGGTTTCCTTGTGAAACCAATGTCTTGGTTCATTCATCTGACCATCTAAGGCATGTCAAGATGAAGTCTACACCATCTTGCTCGTCTGTGTGCTGAAGCCTAGCTGCTTTATCTGCACCATGTCTCGAATGAAATCCTACGAGTAGCCTTTGAAGCCTCACTGCTTCCATACATCCGAAGACAACCTTGCTGAACTCACTGCCTCACTGCTTCCATACGTCCGAAGACAACGTTGTTGAACTCACTTGTCCACATGTAGGAAGACAGGTCCATTATTCATGCAACACGTTCATTGTCAAGGTTTTAGAAAACCATCATTACTTCACTCTTGGTATCTGGGGGAAGCAGAAATGCAATTGGGCATCACAAAATTTGCATCCAATTACACAGGCAAGCAATGATAGGCTCACCTTGTTGATATACACAAAAAAGGAGGGTCATTGGAAAAGAGTAGATGCAGAAGCAGGCCAGATCACAGTGGTTCCCTCCTTCAGGAAGAATTCGAGAAGTGCACCTCAGCTGCACAACTACGAAGCCAATTTCATTGATATGGATCTGAACTCTCTCATGCTTCCTCAATACATGGATGCACATTGGTACTGGTACATGCATGAAGATCTGATTAACACTAACAAAACACGGAGATTCTGCCTCATTAACCTCTTTCATTAATGAAAATGGAGTGCCTTGTTGTGTAGATAGAATGGCTTCTCAGCCTCCTCAGAGCCGCCTTGATGCTTCTTTGATGCCCAAGGCCAGGAGAGGAATTGCTCATTTATCTGCTCTTTGCCCATATAAACTATGGCCCCTTTCTAACAGAGACCCATCTTAATCTCAAGAATCTATTATGTGTAAGATTCTCCGGCGTGTCAATGCCAATGTATTTTCGGATATAGGAGAGGGATGAATTCATAATGACTCATCACAAATGACGTACCTCACCCACACGATGTACAGAAACTAAACAAGCATCAGAATTTACTTAAAATCGATAGCAAAATGTTATTGCCGGACGTAACTTACACCAAATCCTGTTGCAAGTGTTTCTCGTCTGAAACCAGAGAACACGGTCGGTGGATCTTGTCCACCTCCAATATAATACGACTTCCACACCACAAAGATTATAAAATCAATTAGCACCAATTCATCTGATCAAACTAATACTGAAATCCAACTATAAAAACAATTATAGTCATTTCATGTGATGAAGCGAAAATGGGTAGTACATTGAAGCCGATTCCGAGTCATACCCTCCCTTGGGAAGACAAGGGCTGGCGATTGCATTTACAAGACACGCATGCGTAAGTTTGATCCTGATTAAAATTGCTCCTTTTTCTAAATGTTTTTCTTTCTTTTTACCTGGGCCCTCCTATTAGGGAGTGAGGCCCAGTCCTGCTCTGATACCATGTTGTTGTTCTTCATATAAGATATGATAAGATCGATATTCAATTACAATGATGAGTGTTCCATATATAGGAAACATAAGGTGACCATCCATGAAAGGATGTGTCCCTTGAATAATCAATAACTATTTATTATTATCATTTACTTATTATATACTAAATTTAATAATCAACAATAATTATATTATTAATTATTATCTTTAGAGAATGTCTTCCCGATGTTGTCCAAACATCAACATTATATAGGTTGCTTTTCCACGAAACCATCCCTACTATTGGGTTAGACTGATTTGAAAAATCAGGGAAAAGACCTTTGATGTTTTGAAGGATTTCAAGGCTTTACTCTAATGAAGACTGAGAAGCTTTCCTTATTATTCTTCTATTAACTTTTTCTGGATCGACAGATCTAGGGAAGAGTCTTTGTGATGAGCTCCTTGTGGAATTTCCAGATGAGGTCCTACAATATAGCCTTCAAGTTAGACTTATTAACAAATTTGAAGCACAATCTTCTTGATCCCAAGAAAGGAGCCAAAATTTTACTATTCAAATTCACACCATGAGTGCCAAAGTCAAAAGTCACTAAGTGTGGACCTAAAGCCAACTTGGAGGGTCACCCACTATCACCTCAATGACCCACTCCGACACTTTAGGTTGAGCAAATCATCAACACAAGGGGGAAACCCCAAACCACTAAGTCTTTCATAAAGGAAAGGAGTTTTGAAGGATTTGATATTACAAAATGAGCTAGATCACTAAATGTGGAAACCCTAGATAGGGTTGAGTCACATAACTAAGCTCAAAGAAAGATACTCACAATAACACCATACGATATTATCAATGAATAATTGATGCACTTATTATAAAGGAGTTTACCTCTGTATATATTATTGTTCATTAAGCAAATCATTTCCACTTATGAAAGTGGGATAGATTGCTTTACACAAAAAATGAACATTAACATATTCTAAAGTCATAAAGTGACTTTATTACATAGTAAGCCTTATATCTTTAATAACCCCCCATAAGGTGTACAGTGTTGAAACAAACTGAAATTAAATACATATACTGAATGTAAAACACATAAACTGAACACTAAACATCAGTAACATCATTTAGAAGCTTCTTCTTTAAACACAGTTTCTGGACCAGTTTGAACTCCATAAAGTTGTCTCATAACCGTCATAATGGTATAGCTACTAGGTTGAATTCTCGAGTTACCGAATTCCACCTCCCTGAACTCTTGAATCACGAGTCTCCTGAAGTCAATTACTAGACAACAATCCACATGCATGTCGCGTAACCTCACTAATAGACTGCAATCCACATGCATGTCTCTCCAACTAATGAGGGATCTTTCCCTAGATCCACAACTTATGAACTAACTGGGAAACAATCCATTTTGAGCGGTTAGCAGATCCCTTCCTGTCTTCAAAGCGCAGGCTTCCTAAAATGCATAAAATCCCTTTTCTTCAGTAGATTCTTCACCACTCTCAGCATTCGGTGGATCTTCAATCATGGCTACACTCACTATATGTTTTCTATATTTGACCTTTCCCTTAAGAACGTCATTGCCTCGTTGTCTACAATTCCAAGTTGTATGACCCAACTTGCAATAGTGGCATTCTATTTCCTCTTTGTCTTTTGTTGATCTATTGTGGTTGTTTCTTGCATAGAATGCAAGTTCCAATTGGCTATCACCTTCAGTGGTTCTCTTTTCTTCTACTAGCGATGCTGCAATCATTTCGTCTAGACTTTGTGAAGGTAGTTGACTCAGTGTAAAGATAGCACTACTGTATTTAGGCGGCAAACTATTCAAGAGAATAGACTTGGCATCCTCCTCATCAACTACTGCCTTGACTTCTGCAAGTTGTCTAATAATAGATCTTAGATTGTTGATATGACTTGACATGGTGGCTTCAACTGGCATCTTAAAGCTGAATAACTGTAATTTCAAGAAAAATTTTACATTCACTGCTTGTGCTCCAAATAACTTGTTGAAATTCTCACTAAATGAGGAAACCCTAGATAGGGTTGAGTCACATAACTAAGTTCAAAGAAAGATACTCACAATAACACCATATGATATTATCAATGAATGACTAGTGCACTTATTACAAAGAAATTTACCTCCTTATATATCATTGTTCATTAGGCAAATCATTTCCAGTTATGAATGTGGGATAGATTGCTTTACACAAAAAATGAATATTAACATATTCTAAAGTCATAAAGTGACTTTATTACATAGTAAGCCTTATATATATATAATATTTGAATGACTTCGTGTGAATGTGGCTTCTTGTAGATGTAAGGTTTTATATTCCATATTGTATATCAGCTGGATTTTGTTGATGATTGCAGCTATGTGAGACATTCTCCAGCTTACAAACCTGTGAGATGTGGATCATTGCAGCCATGTGAGATATTCTCCAGCTTACAAACCTGAGAGAAAGCCCCTGAAGAGGGGGTGTGGTTCCTATCTGAGGCAGAGATGGAACGTAGAGATGACCTCCTCAATTCAGAGAGTTGAGAAGAACTCCAGATGATTATTCTGTGGGAAAGGCGATCTGCTGAGTTGGACGTGTCTGTGGCTGAGCACAAGGTGAACGTGTGAAACCCCAAAGTGTTGGGTGTGTTGCTGTCCTAATACACACCTGGGGTAACGTGGAAGAAACCTTCAATCCACTTGGTGTGTCCTTGGGGGCAAGTCTCGAGTCAAGGTCTTGTCACTTGATCCTCAACTCCTCCGTCTAGGCCAACTCACAATCTTAAAGGATTGCCCTATTAGACTAGCAAGGTTCAATTACTTGATAAAACTTGAAAAGATAGATCACACACCCTGCTTTGTGATTGAGGCACTTGTACAAACACGTGAAAGAAATAAATTTGCAACAATTAAATGTTGTACCCTGCTTTGTAATTGAAAGAGGTAAACAAGATACTGCTTGAAAATATTGTTGCAAAACTGATTAAAAAAAAGAAAATACGTGAAACTAACTAACTAACTATGCATGAAAATTTAAGAAATGGTTAACATGCATGAAGCTTAGAGTGTTGTAGTGTGTTTGATATGTTTGACTTGTGTATTTGATTGTTAGATCTTAAGCATGCACAACTCAAAGAGGACAAAGAAAACCCACAACACAAATCCCCTTAAGGGGATGAAGAAACTGGGCACAAAGGACTCGCTTTTATTTGCGCTATTACAATGGAAAACAAGAGTTCTCTTTGAGCTTTTAGCTCTCTTAGAAGAAGAGGGATCCTTATTATTGGATCGTTAAGAAAGATACAAAAAGAAAAGACAAAAAAGAGAAACTTCGTTCTGATGAAGTCACAACCCCCCAGGGTCCCCAAAAGCCTTGAATTTCGCCCAAAACAAGCGGAATCTCCTCTTGGACCTGTATTTGTTGCAACAAAACAACAAACAAATGAAGTTAGAAACGATGGAAACAAGTTTTAAACAACTAAAAAATTTTACCAAATTTTTTGAAAAAATTCTACCAAATTTTTTGAAAAAATTCTAAGGAAAAAAAGGTAAATTTTTAGGGTTTTTTGAGGCTTTAAATAAACCTAACTTAGGCTCTTTTTAGTGACTTATGTTTGCTATTTTAGGACAGCAAACAATAAACCTCTAAACAACTTGATAAACCACTTAAAACCGAGCAAAGAAATTTGATTAGGTTTCTAGGTGAAAAAAACCCAAGAAACTGCTTCAAACTTGCCTAGATCTATCTTTAAAATTGACAAAACTCAACCTAGATCTAGCAAACTATGCATGCAAACTTTAGATATTCAATAATGAAATATAAGCTTGTTCTAAATTGCATGCAATCAAAGAAAGAAAGAGGAAAGAAATTTTATCGGTTTTCTGGAGCTTTCGTTTGAGCCTGGAACTTTGGGCTATGGGGTTCTCTTGGTATGAAAAGAGGGAGCTTGATCTCAAATCCTTGGACGATGACAATGGAAGCCACCACCTGTCAATCCTCCGCCTTGAGGAACTTGTAACTACACACTTGAATACTGCACAAAACTGTTAAAGACCTTCCCTACACACATAGCTCACAAAGCATGTTAAATTTAACCAAAAATAAAGCATGCATTGAAAAATCTATGAAGTGAAGAAGATGTAAGATCAATCAACTTAGATTACTCTTACCCTATCATATGATAGCATACCTACAAGTCTTTAACAATTAAGCATAAAATTGAAATGTAAATCAATACATGTTACCTCATAAAAATATTTGCATTTAGGTCAAAACAACCACACATTTGAGTCCACACCAAGATAGCTCCAAAGAATTTTTATTCCAAATGCTTCAACAATATTACAATAGCTTTTTCTGCCAAGACTGAACTAACTAAAGGAGAGGTCGACCCTTTCTTAAATAGGAATGGGAGGTGACAATCCGTAAGTAATGCATGCACTACGGTTAGGTTTAGGGTTTAGGTAATGCGTGAGGATATGAGGGAGTTACGTGGGAGTGAAGAGGAGATGCGTGGGAGTGAAGGGGAGTGTAGTGGAGAGGAGTTAGGTAAAGGGGAGTGTAGTGGAGAGGAGTTAGGTAAAGGGGAGAGGGAGTGGAGTGAAAGGGGAGTGGAGGTGAGTGAAGTGAGGCGTGGGTCCCTTAATAGATGCGCTAGGGTTTGGGAATGCACCACTTAGGAGAGGGAGTCGAGTTCCCTCATTGGGATCTCTTTCCACTCCATGTCATCTCAATCAAGTCGACCTCTCCCTTAGCTAACATGCCTTTAGGCCTCATTCAACTGGGGACATGAAAAAACATGTCTCAATCATGTTCCCTAGTTCTCCTAAAGTTTAGGAGATTAATTAAATTACCCCTTTTCCACAAATTTCGAGTAAAATTGATTTTTTTAGTGATAATAATCACTTTTTAGTCTTGAAAGATGGGAAATAGGGATTTACATCATACTCTGGACTGGAAAACGACTGTAAATATGACATTTGACAATGTTTGATGCTATATTTTTTATATTTATTGACTTAGAATTAATAAATTCCATTTTTGCGGGAATTTAATTAATTCACTGAAAACTTTAAAAAAACCTATCAAACCTAGCCGCAATTTCCAAATGACTTAGACACTATGTCCTAGTATGAACTTTTATACATTCAGACACCAGACATTGGATTTTCCATGCCAAAACCTGCTTGCCAGCACATACTCCGGCTTTGGAGCTAAGTTTTTTGAGTGAAAAAACTTAGAAATTATTTTTTCTTCTCACTAAGGCAAGCGGAAAAAATAATTAAAAAGTAGAAAAAAACACTCCAAAGTATGTGCTCACTCCTGGTCTTGTGTGGCCAATAGCCTTTTACAATCTCTCATACTTAGGACATTTATTACAATGGTGGAAATGCGGAAAAATGGTTCTTTCATAAGACCTGCTGAATTCTGAAATCTGCAAATATGAGCAATGATTGCTCATTCTCTGGCGACTCTTCAGAAAATCCAGCTTGTGCAAAYTGGTGAAAAACAGGGTGCATCGTCATGAGAACATGAATGAAGATGATGTGTTAGCCTCCTCTGAGCAGCAGAGTTGACGAGAAACTCCAGAGGACTCTCCTGTGTGATGTAGTGGAAAAGATCTGTTGAGTGGACGTGMCCGTGGAAGAGCACAGGTGAACGAGTGAAGATTTGGTTCTTCTGTGTAATGCAGTGAGCCAGAGATATAGACATCCCTATGGATGTGCCCCTAGTGGATGAGCACTAGTGGGTGTATCAGATCCTTTGCTATATTGTTCAAGAGTCAGACCTGCCTGTAACCCTAGTTGTAATGTAAAGGGTACAGGTTGGCCCCACCTTAATGTGACTGGTAATTAATGTAAAAGATAATTAATCTGGTTAATATTAATTATATTATAAGCTATTGAGGTCGGCCCTGTTGTGCCAATAGACACTTCTGTTAACAGGTTCAGGTTAGTATAAGTAAAGGTAAATTCCCCATTGAGGAAACATATCTTTCAAGTGAGTTTGGAAATTTCAGCAAGTACACCTTCTTGGGAAAAGTGCGCACCTCTCTGTTAAGGTTTAAGCTATTATTAGGTTTCTTTCAATTTACGAGATAACCATAGCATAGATAGGATCATTGAGAGAAACAAAATCACAAGAGTACACAAGCATTTATCCCTTGAAACCCTCAAGGGGAAGAAAACCCAACAAAACGTCTTTAATATAGATTCAATAACCAAGTACCATAGCCAATCCAATGCCAAGACAATAAACGAAACACTAGAGAATATCCTCTCCTAAGCAATGCGCTTCTCTCTCTTCCTTCTTCCGACAACTGGTAACTGTAGCTTCCTTCAATACTTGCGCACTAAATGAGTGAGCTGAGTGAGTGAACAAAAGAGTGGTTGGCTTCCTTTATTTATACAAACTGACAAGCACTGAAAGGAGGTGTCTCTTCACTGGCAGGGCCGACTTGTCTTTCTGGGTGGTTAGAACCACTTTAATTTGCCTGGGGGCCGACTTCTTAATTTGCATATTACAATTAGGGTTTGACCAATCCGCAAAAGGGGATTTGGTCAATTACAATGCCCGACATGATCAATCCACAAAAGGGGATTGATCTAATGAATAATAAATAAATAAAATACTCTTTGCAGTTACAATATTTCAACACTCCCCCTTAACAAGAAGGGTATTCTACAACATCATCAGAGCTAAGATACTAAAAATGAACACGAATACTTATCTTTTGTTTTTGTGTGGGGAGGCTCCACGAACTCCACTATTAGCTATCTTTCTTCAAATCAACTATCTTCAAAAGTACATAATTCTCAATTTTTACTAAAGCTTTCTTGAGGGAGGAGATTCCTCTTCCTCTGCCACATGTGCTTGATGCTTTCTTTTCCCTTTTCCTTGAGGACAGTCATAGGAAAAGTGTCCCAACTTTTGACAGTTGTAGCATCTGATCTTTGAAACATCTTTCTTCTTATCTGGAACTCTTACGGAGTTAGCTTCTTTATTGTTCTTCCTGAAGGAACTTCTTCTGTTCTTTTGAACTATAAGAGCTTTCTCTTCGTCAATAATTAATCTCTTTTGTTGGTCTGCAAGTCTAGATTCTTCGTGTGTGCAATCTGCCCATAACTTATCAAACTTGGGTAACTTGCTTCTTGCACATACTCCTTGTACAAAAGGAATCGAAAATGTTGGAAACCCATTTAGGGTTGTGGTTACAAGCTCTTTGTCACTAATGACATCTCCAATAGCTGCAAGCTGATCTCTAATTTGAGAAACTCTCACAAGATAGGATGAGACAGATTTTGAGTTTTCCATCTTCATATTACGAAGCTGATTTCTTAAGGCAAGATTCTGGCTAATGTCTTTGCTTTCATATAACCTACTGAGTGCTTCATACATTTGCCTTGCTGTCTGTAGTTTGGATATGTGAGGGATCAAGTGATCCTTTACTAAATTTGACACGATTCTCTTTGCTTTCTTTTCATTCTTCTTGTGCTTGGTCTTTTGCTCTTCTTCCTCTCGTTCTGGTATACACACTGTAACATGTTCTAGGAGATCATTCCCGTCTAGAATCATCTGCAACCTATGCTTCCAAGATCTGAAGTTTCCAGAGCCTTCCAGCCTGTCATCTACCCTCATACCGATAGCCATTCTTTCTTGCAGTAGAAACCCTAGACCTCCGAGCTATAGAAATAATAGAAAAATCAAATTTCTTGGATCTGAAAACTGAACTCACCAAAAGATGCGTTGGACTGAGGCGAGTATGCTAGTATAGTCAGTTTTTGAAAATTCCAATTTCTGACCCTTGAAATTGGACTAGCGAAATTCTGGACTGCAGCTTCTGGTTTTCTGGTACTTTTGGTTTCCTGGTAATTTTGGTTTCCTGGTACTTCTGGTTTTCTGGTACTTCTGGTACTGGTGAAAACCAGGGTTTCACTTTCCGGGAGTTCTATCCACCGAAAAGGTGTGCTGAAGGTGCCAATGAGTTCCTTAGGCTAGGGCGCACTTTTCTAGATGATCTTTGGGCTGAAATTCCTCTTCAATAAAAAGCCCTAATTTTCTTGTATGACAACAATGACGTTTTTCTTTTTCCTGTGAAAGATGCTCTCTTCAACTTAGCTCTGATACCATGTTAAGGTTTAAGCTATTGTTAGGTTTCTTTCAATTTACTAGATAACCATAGCATAGATAGGATCACTAAGAGAAACACAATCACAAGAGTACACAAGCATTTATCTTGGGAAACCCTCAAGGGGAAGAAAACCCAGCAAAACTTCTTTAATATAGATTCAATAACCAAGTACCATAGCCAATCCAATGCCAAGACAATAAACCAAACACTAGAGAATATCCTCTCCTAAGCAATGCGCCTCTCTCTCTTCCTTCTTCTGGCAACTGGTAACTGCAGCTTCCTTCAATACTTGCGCACTAGATGAGTGAGCTAAGTGAGTGAACAAATGAGTGGTTGGCTTCCTTTATTTATACAAATTGGCAAGCGCTGAAAGGAGGTGTCTCTTCACTAGCAGGGCCAACTTGTCTTTCTGGGTGGTTAGAACCACTTTAATTTGCCTGGGGGCCGACTTCTTAATTTTCATATTACAATTAGGGTTTGACGAATCCGCAAAAGGGGATTTGGACAATTACAATGCCGGACATGATCAATCCACAAAAGGGGATTGATCTAATGAATAATAAATAAATAGAATACTCTTTGCAGTTACAATATTTCAACACTCTCTTGGGTGCTAGTCTTCTAGGGTTTGAGCACCCTCTTGTGC
>JASDQU010374150.1:31974-63468 GCA_032191745.1 Picea mariana | reverse complement strand
TAGGGTTTGACGAATCCGCAAAAGGGGATTTGGACAATTACAATGCCGGACATGATCAATCCACAAAAGGGGATTGATCTAATGAATAATAAATAAATAGAATACTCTTTGCAGTTACAATATTTCAACACTCTCTTGGGTGCTAGTCTTCTAGGGTTTGAGCACCCTCTTGTGCGCTAAGTTTTATCTTGGTGGTGAAGGTCTTTCTCTTGAGGATTATAGCAACGTATTTGGCTGGGTTTTCTTCCCTTGTTGAGAAGGGTTTCCCAGGATACATCTTGTGTTCTTGTGCATGGTGCTTCTTCTTGTGATCTTGGTTGCTGCAACATTTATGGTTATGGTTAAATGCTAAAATTGGAATGAACTTCATGCTTAACATTGACTATTGAAAATTCAACATGGTATTAGAGCATAGGTCTTGAAAGAACCCATTTCACAAGCATCCACCAAGTCTCAGCTCACCTTTTGCAGAACCGTACGACCCTTCTAGGGTTTCCAGAAAATTCCGTACGACCCTCCTTTCAGTGGTGATTCAGCCCTTAATACTTGGACGCTGGGCTACTTTTGACATAGAAGAGTACGACCTCCTCCAGCGCATCTCCAGAAGCTCTCAAAGTGAAATTTCGAGAAATTTTGATTTTTGGCCCTAGGGTTTCTAGGGTGTCGAAATTTCCTACAGAATATTAATTCCAGATTTCTGAAGAAACGTTCTCCTGAATCAACAAGCATCTCTGTGACACTATCAAGTTGTTTGTTGTTAGCCATAAGTCCAAAATAATCCAAGATTGCTAATTCAACCTTATCATTAGGTTCTCAAAATCCAGTTGGCGAGAATTTGAAGAAACCAATCAAATGAAGAACAGAGCATTAGTAGAAGATAGGCTTGATGGAGCAAGCAACTTCAGCTCCTGGAAATCAAGGCTTCAAGTCACCTTTGAAGAAGATGATCTCTTGGATGTGGTAACTAAAACCCTACCAGCCACAACTACAGATATAGAGAAAAAGATAAGGAAGAAGATGTCAAAGAAAGAAAATTAATCATTTACTCAGTAAGAGATCACCTCTTACCTCATATTGTCAACCTGAAGACAACTTATGAGATGTATGAAGCTTTGAAAGAAATGTTTGAAAGTGACAACACCCTCAGAGCTCTTACCTTAAAGAGCCAACTTCAAAGTACCAAGATGACGAAAGGTGGCAGTTGCCATCTTCTTCATGAAGTTATCAGAGATTAAAGAACAACTAGAGACCATCGGGGAAATCATGTCTGATAGAGAACTTGTCTTAACCACTCTCCAGAATCTTCCAAAATCGTGGGAGCCTTTCTTTCAGAGTATTAATGGAAGAGAAGATCTACCAACCTTTGATCGTCTATGGACAGATTGTACTCAACAAGAACTTAGACTTAGAAATAGAGGAGTGGAAGATTCCTCGGAAGAAAATCATGCTCTTGCACTTCACACAAAGAAAGGAGGAAAATTCAAAAGAAATTTCAGGCAAACATTTAAAGGTGAAAAGTCTTCATCAAACCCAGGTTATCAAAGAAGAGATGTTTTAAAAATCCAGTGCTTCAGATGTGACAATTATGGACACTATGCAAGAAACTGTCCAACCAGGAAGAAGGGAAGACAATATGCTTCCATCGTTGACATTGATCCAGACCCACCTCAAAAGAATGAAGAGAAGAAAGAAGAAAAGTACTTCCTCTAAAACTAAAGCATGACTACAAATCAAGTAAATCAATCGATTTCAATTTTTATAGTTGAGTGCATTTTTGAATAAATCCCTAGTATGGGAGCCCTCAAAGACTTGGACCATTATCCCTGGTACAGGAGTCCAAACCATATTTAATTGATTATTATGCGAGAAGAAGCAGAAACGTTGTTCTTAAAAGAAGAGATACCCATCCAACAAACCTAGAGAATCTCAGATGGAGATTGACAGTAAGATAATACCTTCTCCTCCTTCAGCAGTTCAGAGGGAGAGAGACATTATTCAAGTTGATCCAGTTGCTCCAAGTTGGTATGTTCAGAGATATTGCAGTAGGGCATAAAAGGCCTACCTAGACTCACTCTGCAAGAGGCAGAGAAACATACAAGCCTCTTAAGGCACATCCCGAGAAAGTGAAAGAGATCTTCAAAGCTATCCTTCAGTCATGAGCCACCTTATTGATGTTGAGCCTCGTCTTAGAAAAGCCACAAGAGAACAGATATGGCAAGATGCCATAACAGAAGAATACCGATATATCTTAAAGAATGATGCATTAGATATTATTTAGGGACCAGAAGGGAAGTCTATGGTAACCTTCAAGTGGATCTATAAGATCAAAACATTTAGTTTATGGAAGTGTCTAGAAATACAAAACGAGATCTATAGCTAGAGGTTTCTCACAAACAGAGGGAGTTGTCTATGATGAGACACTTGATCCAGTAAACCCGTCACACCTCCATCCGTACTACCATCCATGAGCTGGAAACTATATCAGATAGATAAATTATTTATGAGTTTGGAGTTCAACAAGAGTGTTGTTGATCCAAACCTATATCGTGACAGTGTTGATGATGAAGGTTTGATTTTGGTGACTTATTCAAGAAGTCTTGTTGTTGGATACAAAGTAATCCTTGACTTTTGAATTCGAGATGAAGAATCTGAGTATGATGCACTACTCCTTGGGACAAGAAGTATGAGAGAGGACCGATGAGATTTTTCTGAGTCAAGGAAAATATACAGTAAAGATACTAAAGAAGTTCAAGTATGACAGAATACAAAATCCATCGTGACAAATTTAAAAGGAGAAGATTGATGATGATTCAGATGAGACTGATCCACATCGGATCACCGATGTATCTGGTTAACACCAGACTTGATTCATGCCATGCAGTGAATGTGTTTAGTCATTTCATGAGTCAACCGACACAGACTCACTAGACAACAAAAAAACATGAGGCACAGTTGGATATGGCCTGAGATATGCCTCCAGCGTGAACTTAAGTTTGCAGGATATGCTGATTCAGATTGAGCAGAAAATACAGTGGACCAGAAGAGCACATCCGGTTGATGTTCTACCATGAAGTTTGCCATGGTTTCCTAATGCAGCAGGAAACAAAAATCTTAGTGGCCTTGAATACCACAGAAGCAGAGTATGCACCATTGAGTGTGCAAAGCATTATGGCTTCACAAGCTTTTGACAGACTTACTTGATCATGAGATGGATCCTATGATGATAACCAAGAGCCGTTTATAAAGATCCTTGAGAACCCAGTGTTTCTTGATGGATCAAAACACGATGAGATGAAATATTCTTATATCAAAGATATGATGCAGAGAAAAATCGTACACATGCAACACCTTCCTACACATGAGCAGATTGTAGACATCTTCACCAAACTAATTTGGTGAAGAATGCCTTCCTAGTTGAGAGGGAGTATTGATGACTCCAGCCAAGACAAAATTCAGAGTACATCCGTGTGAGACTTGGCATGATGAAGAATGCCTCCCTAGCTGAGAGGGAGTGTTGATGTTTGTAGCCATGTGAGACATTCTCTAGCTACAAACCTGTGAGATGTGGATCATTGCAGCCATGTGAGATATTTTCCATCTTACAAACCTAAGAGAAAGCCCTTGAAGAGGGTGTGTGGTTTCTATCTGAGACAGAGCTGGAATGTAGAGATGACCTCCTCCATTCAGAGAGTTGAGAAGAACTCCAAATGGTTATCCTGTGGGAAAGGCGATTTGCTGAGTTGGACTTGCCTGTGGCTAAGCACAAGGTGAGCGTGTGAAACCCCAAAGTGTTGGGTGCATCGTCAGGAGAACAGGAATGAAGATGACGCGTTAGCCTCCTCTGAGCAGCAAAGTTGACAAGAAACTCCAGATGACTCTCCTGTGTGATGTAGTGGAAAAGAAGATTTGTTGAGTGGACGTGCCTGTGGATGAGCATAGGTGAACGTGTGAAGATCTGGTTCTTCTGTGTAATGTAGTGAGCCAGAGATATAGACATCCCTATGGATGTGCCCCTAGTGGATGAGCACTAGTGGGTGTATCAGATCCTTTGCTATAATGTTCAAGAGTCAGACCTGCATGTAACCCTAATTGTAATGTAAAGGGTATAGGTCGGCCCCACCTTAATGTATCTGGTAATTAATGTAAAAGATAATTAATCTGGTTAATATTAATTATATTATAAGCTAGTGAGGTCAGCCCTATTGTGCCAATAGACACTTCTGTTGACAGGTTCAGGTTAGTATAAGTAAAGGTAAATTCCCCGTTGAGGAAACATATCTTTCAAGTGAGTTTGGAAATTTCAGCAAGTACACCTTCTTGGGAAAAGTGCACACCTCTCTTGGGCACTAGTGTTCTAGGGTTTGAGCACCCTCTTGTGTGCTAGGTTTTATCTTGGTGGTGAAGGTCTTTCTCTTGAGGATTATAGCAAAGGATTTGGCTGGGTTTTCTTCCCTTGTTGAGAAGGGTTTCCCAAGATACTTCTTGTGTTCTTGTGCATGGTGTTTCTTCTTGTGATCTTGGTTGCTGCAACATTTATGGTTATGGTTAAATGCTAAAATTGGAATGAACTTCATGCTTAACCTTGACTATTGAAAATTCAACAGATTGAACCTATAGTTATGTAAATATTGAGCTTCTTAGGTTCAATGTGCATCTGGAAATAAAGATGAAAGGCTATTTTGTATATCCAGATTTGATATTTTTGATAACTACTCAATGAAAACTATGTGAATGAGGAAGATATTTAAGCAAGGGGGTAGACTTACTCATCCAACAAGTTAGCTATGAAATGCAGATTTTAAGATCCCCAAAAGGGGAGTCTTTGGGCCACCAATGAGGGATCTAATGGGAATAATATTATGCTGTAAAATTTTGGATCTTCTACAGCCAGCAAGTGGCAAGAATATGGCTGGAAAATAAACTAGAAATTATGATCTATCAAGCTGAGTTTTTCAGATTTATATTTCAGCCAAGAAAGAGTTTTGTTTGTGAGTTTTATAGAAGGTTGGAAGTGAAGACTAGTGCCTGGATATCATTGGTCTTATGGGGTCTCAGAGGCAATATCAAAGAGTGCTTTTATCACTAGTTTTATAGCTGTTTGCAGCAAGATAAAACATGCTACAGCCACTAATTTATTTCTGTTATGTAAATTCCAGAACTCTTATCTCTACTCTAATGAAGAAATTTTGATCAAGCTGAAGAAAACTGAGGTACTATGAGGCTGCCAAAACAGGTCTGTCTTTGACCTGAAATTTGGCTCTAAGTTCAAATTCCAAAATTGTACTTTGCTGCTGTTTTAGGACAGCAAACAGTCAAGTACTTTCTGCTCATAATTTTTTATGGTTAAGTGCTCTTTTGAGGTGCCCTTGCAAGTGTTTTCGTAACCCAATGTTAGCACATGCAATATACTCGAAACAAATAACACTCCTCAAAATCTTTACAACTCTAAAATGCTGATCTACACATCTAAGCATGCATGAAAATGGAGAAAGGTATTTTTGGTCAACATGACCCTGGATAAAACCCCCCCGGCGAAAACCTGTTTGGAGCTAGATGTATATAGAAGATCTCAAAGCAAAATATATAACAAGGAAAACATATACAAGTGAACCTGGTACAATAGCAACCCTCTCAGATGCTTTGGAGTCCCTTGAAGATGTGCCTGCTAGCCCATTGAAGCTAGGCGCCCTTTGCCTTGGTGTGCCCTTCTTCCTTTGCTAAACCTTGGCCCTCTTTCCTTGCCTTTTCCTTTGCTTGAACCTTGAATCTTTGCCTTTTCCTTTTCTTTTCCCTTCGTCTTCCGCCCTCCTCACAAGAGTTCCTCCCTCCAAGGCTTGGTGCGCACTAAGCCTAAGTGTGCCCCTTCTCTAGCAAAAGCCCACAAATGGTGTGTGCCCTCCTTCACCCTTGCGCCCTCTACTCCTCTAGGGTGCGCCTCTCCATGGTGAATGAGTCTCCTCCTCAAGGTGTGCCTTTCCTCTAGCTTGATGCGCCTCTCTCTCAAGTGCGCCCCTCCTCTTCAAGAATGTGCCCCTACACAAGATGTTGTCCAAGCCTACATGGTAGACTCTCCATGCAAGCTAGCACCTAAGCTATGGCTTCTCCTCAACTCTTCACCTCATGCGCCCTCTCCTTCTCAAGAAATGCGCCCAAGAGCTTCTCACTTCTCCTCTCCTCTCAAATCTCTCAAGTGAAGAATGAGCCTCTTCCTTACCCTTTTCCCTCCTTTAGCCTATCTTTGGCCAAACCCTAAAAGATCAATGGCCTAGATCCAATCTAGCCATGTATAATCAATGGGTGAGATTTAATCCAAAAATCTCACTTAGGAAACTCACTTTCCTTAGTTTGCCTCATGTCCTTTGACTCACCTACAAAGTGAATTAAATGTCACTTTAATAACTTAAGTGACATATTTCACTTTTTACTTAAACTACTAAGTCAACGTGAAATTAGAACATAAAGTAAAGTAATAAGGGTAATAGTCTCCCCCTTTGTGTTTAGAGACTCACAAACACAAGGGGACCACTTTCCAAGGTATCCAAATCTCAACACAAGCTTGTGGAAGAGAATGTCAATAACTGAAAATAATTGATTTTAAAGGGATTTCTAATCATGAAAACGGTTTTCATTCAACATTTCCAGCCATTTACAACAACAGAAATTTAAAGAGGCTGCAATCCATCAATAAAGATTCATAACCAAAGAACAATGATACCTGGATTATGCTTTCCACAATAACTTGAAATGATAAGAGAAGTTCATTACTTTGTATTTAGCAATTTGATTTCCAATACAAAAGCTTCAAGCTCCACAAGCCAACACAACAGTATTCTAGTGTCTCTTCAAACTATCAACAAGTATTACAGTCAGAGGGGCTCTCTTTAAATAGATGGATAGATGAAATCATCCATCCTAACTAACAATACAGGAAAATAATAAAATCTTAGTGGCAATGCTACATGTACAAATATCTCTCTAGAAGAGTCAAAGAGTAAGATCGACTTCCTCATGCAAGAGCCCATCATTCCCCTTCTTTCATCTTCCAAGGAGGTCAACCCATGCTAAAATTAGACAAACTCCTTTTCAAGTGGCACGTGTGAGAAAATAAGGGAATATCCAAGGTGAAACATGTGTCCAAGTGTCAACTAGAACCACCCAAGAGAGAGATAGTGGCTGTCAAGTGTAGATTTCTGCCGAAAATAGCTTATAACAGCTAGTTGACCCAAAAAAAATAGCAAGTGGCACCTTTTCGAAGTCAAAATGATGGTAAAAAAGCATACTAACAGCTAGCCAACGGTCAAGAGAGTCAATGAAGCAAGTGTACATGTGTGATGGTGTGCAATGCATGAAGCCATGTGTCCACATGTGAGTGTGGCCTTGCCCCCAAGCCAAAAGATAATAATAAAATAAAAAATCTGTCTTTGCATGTGTGCTCCATCTAACATTATAACAACACCTTGTAACATCATATGCTAGTACAAGGTCACAAGTGCTAGGGTGCTAATGTAGAAGGCCCCGTGTACCCCCATCATGCACAATCAACTGTTAAGTCAGCTAAATCATCCTCAACATGTGTGCATGGAAAAATAAACCTCTAAATAACCATAGTAGACATGATAATTAAATGAATAAAGTGCAAAAACATGTCATATCCACTAGGGCACTTACACATGAGTTCAATACTACCATCTAATGTAGCAATGACACATTATGAAGGCTGGAACTTATAAAGGTGACGATGACAATCAAATGATAAGAAGGGGGGCTATGTAATATACACCCTCCTAACCAATAAACCACCATGTCATCGTCACAATCCTAAATACATTGGAATATGCCATCAAAATACACACAGGGACATGAGCTAATCACTCTGCACATAACACCTTTCTCTAAAACAACACAGCACTCACCATTGAGCAATGGTCAGTGCCTCGAGGAACCATAAGGGTAATGCCAGGAAAAGTGTGTGCCTCCATAATATGTCCCTGGATAATGCCAATGAATAATCTGGACACCTGTAAATATCTTCCACTGGTAGCAAAAGTGCTCAGGAACATGCATCATACTGTGTAACAGGAGGTAATACATGAAGTTGCAAGCTTCTTGTTTTTGTAAAACTAAAAAAGGGATATTTTTCTTCACATCATTTGTGCCGCATTGGGTATGTTAACAAACATGTATTGCCATAGGAAAGAATGTGAAGTAATGCCTCTGTTGTATATGACTGCTGTGACTAAGAGACAGCTGCACATCGGCAGGATTATGAAGTAATTAGCGTGCCCCATTATTCTGAACAATGAGAAGAATGGATTGCATGGGAGTTTTGGCTAGCCATATAGCTTCTGGTATAAGTGTGGGCATTGTTTAGTTTGTAGGCAATGGTGGATTTAGTCATCACACTTATTCATTGCTTCCATAGGCATGCACATAGATTAATACTATAACAAGTTGTCTCTTTTTTGTGCTAGTATTTCAGTCATGGAAAATAGTATTTAACATGACATAACTTCTCTGATATCCACAATTCGTATTGGTGGTATTGCCTTAGTGTTGCCACTTGCACTATTGTTAAATTACCATTGTTTTTTGCATTGCTTTTCCCCTTAGCTTTACTGGAATTTGTCGTTGTCGTCATTTTTTGGTACATTTCAATGACCTGCTTCATTATTTTTTATATCTAATTTTAGCATCGTAAATGTTTAGTTTAGAGCATTTTTATGTCACTTATACTCCACAAGATTTTTGTCTGTATGACACTAAATTTATGCCTGCTTGTGTTGTTGAAAATTGTAACATCCCTGTAGAAAAAACAACCCACTAGGGAAGTAGTTTGCACAGTAGAACTGATCCAACATATTTAGTATTGATCTAAAGCTTTGACTATAACGTATTTAGTATTGATCCAAATCTTTGACTATAACGTATTTAGTATTGATCCAAAGCTTTGACTATGACCATTCAAACTTATCAGCTTGATCTGTACTTTCCAACAATCAAAGGGTTCTCAATTCTGAGTCACAATCGAAAAGTTATGACCTTACTTATAAAAGGGTCTCCAAGGCTGCTACTCCCTAACAAAGTGCAGATATGGGAGATTGACCTACCTGCAATCAATGCAGGCCACTCTATTTATGAAAGAGCCAACCTTGCATGAGAATTTATGTGTGGACTAGTATATATACTATTAACAAGTTTCTCTTTTTTACACACATTCTTATAGGTTATAATAATCTCTTCTTTAAGAGCAGAATTAGCAGCATCAATAGCAGGTGGAATATATCTTCCTAAAACAGTCGTATAGTGATCTATGAATGGATGATACGAGCTGTATGGGGTGCTGATTTGTATGGACAGATTTTTGTTATTGGTTGATTTTCACTTCTTTGGAAGGTATTTTTGTTACCTCTGCTCTTGAGGAATTTATGAAATTAAATTGGATGTTATGGCTTATGTTCTATTTGATAATGTTAATAAATGATGATTAATGAGATTTAAAATGAATAGTTATTAACTTTGTCACATCTGCATAAGCCTCATTGTTGGCCTTAGAAGTAACGATTGATGAATACACTGGAAATGCTTGTGTATTTTCCCCATGCAGTGGGTGATGTATTGTGTTTTCCAAAGATGTATAATGTACCTGCACACATGAAATAAGGCAGGTGTTTACGATACATCCATGTGATTTTATCTCCAGTACCTGCAGACCTGAAAGAGTTTGTATGTTTACCAAGCTTTGTTTTTGGACTTAAATCAATGGATGGAAAGCATTTTTGTCTGTATGTTTCATAGCAAAAACTAAATTTAATCATTGGCAGGATATACAATAGGAAAGACAAGCTTGCACGTGAATCCCGTGTAGGCCATGGTGGACGTGAAGCTCGTACTTCTGATGGAGAAAGTACGTTATTGTAAGAAAGAGTATGTAACAGGATCTTCTGCCCTTAGTGAAGACCATGCAGCTTACCTGCTAGGAGCTTTCTCAGTTTTGGAGTGCAAAATTGCTAGAGAGCATTATGGGACACCCACATGCCCATAGAGAGCATACTTATTGAGGTGGTCCCTTCCTACGAGGTTTGAAATCTTCTAACAAAGAAGATAGTGGTTTGTATGTTCTCTGCAGCAAGTTTCATCCTACCATAATTCAGCTTCAAACTGACAGTAAATTGAGCCTTTTAACATTGCTTTATCAAAGTGTTCAAATGGATCGATAAGTAGTTTGAAGTTTAAATGTACCATCAAGGTTTAGCTGCAAGGCCTCCAAATGTTGTGAACTATTCACGTTTTGCTGAGCAAACGCTTTCTGCAAAATCTTGTGTTTTAGCGGCCTTACACATTCTTAATATTAGATCTGAGGACCTCTTTACTTTTTAAATGTAATACTATCCTTTACAGGCTTTTCTTATTTGAAGTCTTGTAATTCTATTTTTTAAATCTTTTAATTCATTTGCCATCCCATGAAGAACCTACAGGCTTCTCCTCATTAATTCTTGGATGAGTAAATTTGTGAAAGAAAATAGTTTTATCTACTAAACAACTATTATTATCAGCACAGTTTTTTTGTTTGTCGTCATTGTTTTCTGTTCAAATGTTATATAGTTTAAAAGTACTTTTTGTCTCTAGCGTCTAATGGTAATTATAGACAGTTAATAATCATTTTTGGCATTGAATCTGATCAATTAACAACAAAACTTCAAATCGATATAGCAATATCCCCACATATATTTCTCATGGGCCTAAGAATATTGAAGAGTTTGTATTAGTTACAGCCCAGGTTAATCAATTAGCTATGTGAATATGTGATTCTTGAGTTGTCATTTACAAAGGGGATTAATGTGTTTATTAATAAAGAAAAACAGCATAATCACCGTATCTTGAGCATATTTTGTTGCAGACGGAAGTTACAATATTTTTTGTTTGTAATGGATCTAATAAGCCGGGTAATATAGAACTGTCATCTATGCAAATTGACTGTTTAAGAATGCTCCAGTTCTATATATTTTTCCATATTGACATGTTTCGCTATCATCAACGCATTAGATTTGCTTCCCTTTTGCAACTTACCACAGTTTCAGTTTATTTTAGTCCACTTCAGTTGATGCTTCCTGTGGCTGCAGTTTGCTCTCTGCTTGTTGCAGATCTGACTGGATCAAGCTTGTATCATCTTTGTGAAGGTTCCTACTTTTGAAAAGAGACAGAAATGAATGCAATCTCAATGAAGTTTGTAAATTGGAAGTTGAAATATCGATTGCCTAACATTAAGAGCTTATGGTGCTAAGCCCTAGTGAGCTTCATCATTGAGATTTAGATTTCCTATTGACATGCACAGTTTGGACGAGTTTGTAAATGATGGTGATTTATCCATTCTTGCAATGTCGGAGGTATGAAAAGAAATAAAAGAAAATGATTTTAACATCCACGAGGCTAACAATAGCCTATGGGACAGACCGTCTCTGATTTCTGCAGTTCAGCCCTTTTCCTGTTCAACTTGATGATGAGCTCCCTCAATTTCTCCACTGTCCCTTCGCTGAATAAGTTATTCCAAGAGCTAGCTGTCAAGATACTTATATAGCTGTCCCTACTGTCTTTGAAGGCGTCACACTCTAAAATGAAATGTTTTTCTGTTTCCACTTTTCCGGAGGAGCAGAACACACACGCCCTTTCTTCCCAAGCTTCTTTTGGTCTTTCCCAACGCTCAGTTTCACAATGGAGTTGTTGGGAATTGGTTCTTAATTGGGCAATAAGCATTTTGGCTCTCCAAGATATATTGGCCCCTATGTACGATTTTTTATGATGATTGTATGTGGGGTTAAACTCTTCAATATAATACTCTTCTTTCTCCTGAGCCCTTTATCCCAAGTTCGCTTGTGGAACCTATCAATGACAAAAGCCTTTATCTCTTTACTGTTCGTAGGGCACCTGTTCAAATGGATACCCCATTTATTAAGCCATTTAATATTTTGTCGCATCCATGTCTTCTTTCTTCTGCACAATATGTCATTGAAGACGACCTTAGGCCACCGACTGTCTTCCATTTGCTCAATTTTATTTTTTTTATTTTTTTTTAGATATCTTATGAGACGCACCATAGCAATTGCTTCAATAGGGGCAGCCCTCATTTCACTCAGCATGATATCATAAGGGACTGAACTTTTAATTTTAAACTTGTTTGTGATCAAGCGTTTTTGAATCTTCTCAATTTGTTTCCACTGTAAGTCAAATGTGTTGCTGGCCCACACTTCACAACCATATAGAACCACCGGGATCACTAAAATCCCAAAGAGAGTTTACATAGTCTTCCAATCCCATAGCTCTACTTCTCTGCACCTATTTTGAAAAGCATAGAACGCTTTCCAACCTCCCAAAGTTCTTTTCTTTCTGCAACCTTCCTAACTTAAATTTTTGTTGAAGTCAATTCTGAGGTATTTGTAATCTGCCACTTCTTCAATTCCGAGGTATGTAACTGCTTAACCTCCTCTACCTGCCATCTTCACTCACACTGCTGAAATGCGAATGGTTCTCTTAGAGTTGACAGATCTTGGGCAAACGTTTAAGAGCCAATACTCCTGTCAAAATACAAGCAATAAATTCCATAGCTACTAGGGTCTGTTGCTCAACATGTGGGGATGGATGTACGTGCATTAATTTTGATCTTTTTCTTTTTTGAAGGGGAGAAGGGGAGCAACCAGTCCTGAGAACTGACCATGGCACATGAACCCGGTGTAGCGGAAGCTTATAACATTTAACCTTTTAATTGGTTAAGCAAATATAAATATAAGATGAGTAAAATATGAATGATGAATGTACAATTATGGCTATAGACGCTTGGAGAGGACCTTTATGTCTTTTCATTTGAAAAGGTATGTCCTTTTAATTTAATATTTATTTATATATTATTTTTATCCTCATTATGTTTTTATATTATATTATAGTTTTCTTGCCTATGCCTATGTTATTTTTATGTAAATCACATTGCTTACCCCTTTAGAATTATTTTGTCCTCAAAGCAAAGCAAAGGTAATGAGGCATATTGTTGGTGAAACTTTTATGTTTTCCATGACAAATCTTCTTTTGGAAGCTTCTTCCATTTAATGTGATATTTTTTAATGGATTTGGAATGAATTTTTTTTTCTTTAGTGGAGAGAATATCTTTTGTCTCTAGAATAATTTTTTCTTCATCATTCAATATAGGGAGTTCTAATTATGTTAACTAATGTTGTCCTAACACCTTTTTGAGACACAACACATTAAACACATTATGGATGCGGCTATTGTTCGACAATTCCAATTTATAAGCTACTTGGCTAATCTTTTTATTAATTTGATATGGCCCATAAAACTTAGGACCCAATTTTTCCTTCCCTCATTGCTTAAGAGAAACTATTTGTAGGGCTGAATTCTTATGAATGCCCAATCACCTTCAAATTCCCTCGTTGATCTATGTTGATTTACTTGTTGTTTCATTCGACTACGAGCAATTGCTAAGTTCTCTTTTAGTAGTTGAATGGCATTATGATCTTCAACTAGTTGATTCTTTACTACTAGCACTTTAGTGTTAGACAATCCAAACTCTTTCCATTTTGGTGGTTCATAGCCATATAAGGCTCAAAAAGGAGTCATATGGTTGATGTGTGGTAAATAGAATTATACCACCATTATGCTAGATTTAACCATTGGAACCACTTGTTTTGCTTATCTATCATGAAACAATAGAGGTGGATTTCCAAGCATTTGTTTACAATTTTCATTTGACCATCCGTTTGAGGATGATATGCCGAATTCATATTAAGGGATATACTAGTTTGTTTGCAAAAAGTTCTTTCCAAAAATTGCCTTTTAATTTTGCATCCCTGTCACTGATAATTGCCTTCAAAAAACTATGCAATTTGTAATGCAATTTCTTTTTCTTTTCCCCATGAAATGTGCATAGTTGGTTAGCCTATTACCATGACAAAATATTTATCCTTTCCATCAAACATGGGTAACCTTTCAATGAAGCCCATCAAAATTTGTTTCCACTTTTGGTTTAGGAATGTGTAGGGGGCATAATAACTTAGGTGGCATAACATTTTCACTCGTTCTTTGACGTATGTCACATTTAGCAACATATTCTTGAATGTCCTTATTCATTCCTTACTAATAAAAAGATTGTTGTGCATTATAGTAAGTTTTGAAAAATCCTATATGTCTTGCGATTGGGGAGTCATGTGATTCCTTTAAGACTTTCATTTTAGATTTTGAGAATGGAGTTAAATAGACCATGTCCTTGTACTAGAGAATGCCATTTCTCCACTCAAATTTTGGGTTTTGGCTCAAGTTATCGATTATGGAATAAGATTCAGGGCCTTCGACATATTCAACTTATATTTCATCGAACTAGTCAAGGATCGCAATTGATGTCACATATGTTGCTACATCTTTGTCTTTTCAAGGTAGTGCATCAACAACTAGTTTGTCCTTCCCCTTTTAATGTAATATTTCCATGTTGAAGATGGAAATTTTCTATTCATTTTTCTTGTTCAGTGGACAAGGTTTTTGGTTGGAATAGATATTGAAAATTGTCGTGACCAATACGTATCAAGAACTTACATCCCAAGATATATTGTCACCACTTAGTTAATGCATGTATAATGGCAAGTATCTCTTTATCACGTATAGATTTTAAACTTTCCCTCTTGTTGAGCTTTTGACTTTCAAAGACTATCAAATGGTATTTCTACATTAATACTGCACATATTCCAAACCTTGAAGCATCATATTCTACCATGAAGGTTGTAAAATTGGGGGTTGCTAGCACTGGTGTGGATGACATAATCCTCTCTAGGGACTCTAAACATTCTTTTGCCTTGCTATTCCATTGAATTTATTTTTTCTTTAGTAAGTGTGACAATTGTGTTGCCAAATATACGTAGTTTTTTATAAATCCTCGGTAATAACCTATTAACCCTATAAATCTCCTTAATTTCAATCTATTATTTGGTTTTGGCCATTCCATGATTGCCTTGATTTTTCTTGGATCCACCTTCACCCCTTCTTTGGAAATGACATGGCTAAGGTATTCTACTTCTTCCTTAACAAAGGTAGACTTTGTCATGTTTGCATAAAGCTGATTTTCTTCTAAGAGAGAACATGTTATAGGTGCATAGGATTCCCCTTCCATGTTTTACCATAGATAATAATATCATCAAAAAAAGACTAACACAAACTTCCTTAGGTAGGGTTGAAAAAATTCATTTATAGAGGCTTGAAAAGTAGTAGGAGCATTAGTTAAATCGAATGGCATTACCTTAAATCCATAGCAGCCTTTGTGAGTTTGGAAGGCAGTCTTCACAACATCTCCTAATCTTAGTTGGGTCTAATAGTGCCTTGATCTCAAATATAGCTTTGAAAAATATTTGGCTCCATGGAGTTCATCCAAGATTTCATCTATGAACGGAATGAGAAACATGTTCTTTATTGTTATTTTGTTTAGACCTCAATAATCTATACATAGCTTGAATGATCCATCCCTTTTTTGGACCAACACCATTGGGGCTACATACAGAGTCCTACTTCTCGTTATAACTCCACATCTTAATAGGTCTTGAATTATCCTTTCTATTTATGGGCTACATATAGACTTCTACTTCTCGTGATAACTCCATATCTTAATAGGTCTTGAATTATCCTTTCTATTTATGTTTTTTGGTAATGAGGATATTTGTATGGCTTGATGTTAACATGTGTTGAATCTAGTTTTACCTCAATTATTAGGTTCTACTCTTCTTCTTGGTGGTAACTTTATAGGTAGGTCATGGAATACCTTCTCGTATTTTTGGATTAACCTTTGAATCTTTGGGTGTTGGGAGTAGAGTACTTTTGTGCTAATATCTTCATTTGATGACATTGTGTCACATATGTTTGTGCCCTTTTTCAAAATAGTTTCTCCATTTGTCATGAAGATATAATCTAGGTAAGGTAGTTGGAATCCACATAATTTGTATTTTCCTCTCTCCCACTTTCATTTAATAAATTTATTTTGATGATTTGTAGAATAGGTACCCAATGCTTGCAACCACTGAATTCTCAAAACAATGTCTATTCCTCCCAAGGGTATTGTGTAGAATTTAGATTCCAAGTTATAATCTTCTCTTTGTAGCTTAACTTGATGACATTTTACAATACTATCAATCTTTTTTCCATTTGCTACCATAACCTTTCTATTCACAGCTGGGTATATGAACAAATTTAACCTTTTTGTCACATTTACGTCTATAAAATTATGGGTGCTCCATGTGTCTATAAGTATGGTGACATTTTCCTTTTTCACATGCCCTCTTAGTCTCAATGTTTGTGATTGTGCAATGCCTATTATTGTGGTTAGAGATATCTTGGGCATTGCCTCTTCGAAGTTTACATTGGTGTCATTATTTTCCTCATTGTTTTCTTCATCGAACTTGCTATTGGACGTTTTTTATTCTCTCTCAACTTCACAATTATAGAATTTTTTACTGTTGCATTTATGCCCCAATGACCATTTGTTTCTGCAACATCTACACTTGTTTACCCATTTCTTCTATGTATCTTGATGTCATTTTCATCCTCCCTTAGCTGGGTACAATCTTGTTTGTCTGGTATATAACATATTTCCTTGATTTTTCGTTAAAATGCCTATTTGATCTATTTGGCCCTGCAAATGATGACTTATTGATCTTATTGTTTTTCTCAATTAATTTTGCAAAATGTTTGGTGTCTTCAATGTTGATTTTTCAACAACCTAGGCTTAAGCATGAAGTTCATTCCATTTTATCATTTTACTTAAATCATTAATGTTGCAGCAATCAAGATCACAAGAAGCACCATGCACAAGAACACAAGAAGTATCCTAGGAAACCCTTCTCAACAAGGGAAGAAAACCCAGCCAAATCCTTTGCTATATTCCTCAAGAGAAGACCTTCATCACCAAGATAAGCCCTAGCACAAGAGGGTGCTCAAACCCTAGAACTCTAGTGCCCAAGAGAGGTGTGCACTTTTCCCAAGGAAGTGTACTTGCTGAAATTTCCAAACATGTGTGAAGGATATGATTCCACAATGGGGACTCTTCCTTTACTTATATTAGACTTGTCCTATCAACAGAAGTGTCTATTGGCACAATAATACTGACCTCTCTAAGTCATATTATAATTAATATTAACTAGATTAATTATCTTTTACATTTATTACTAATCACATTAATGTGGGGCCGACTTGTACCCTTTACATTACAATTAGGGTTACAGGCAGGTCTGACTCTTGAACAATATAGCAAGGGATCTGATACACCCACTAGTGCTCATCCACTAGGGGCACATCCATAGGGATGTCCATATCTCTGGCTCACTGCATTACACAGAACAACCATATCTTCACACGTTCACATGTGCTCATCCACAGGCACGACCACTCTATAGATCTTCTTTCCCAATGCCTCACACAGGAGAATCGTCTAAAGTTTTTCGTCAACTTTGCTGCTCAGAGGAGGCTAATACATCATCTTCATTTATGTTCACATGACGATGCACTCAGCACTTTGGGATTTCACACGATCACCTTGTGCTCAGCCACATGCACGTCTAACTCAACAGATTGCCTTTTCCACTGGATAATCATCTGGACTTCTTCTCAATTCTCTAAATGGAGGAGGTTATCTCTACGTTCCAACTCTGTCTCATGTAGGAACCACGTACCCTTCTTAGGGGCTTTCTCTCAAGTTTTACACTAGAGAAAGACTCACATAGCTGCAATGATCCACATCTCACAGGTTTGTAAGCTGGAGAATGTCTCACATAGCTGCAATCATCAACATTGAATAGNCCAATGCCTCACACAGGAGAATCGTCTAAAGTTTTTCGTCAACTTTGCTGCTCAGAGGAGGCTAATACATCATCTTCATTTATGTTCACATGACGATGCACTCAGCACTTTGGGATTTCACACGATCACCTTGTGCTCAGCCACAGGCACGTCTAACTCAACAGATTGCCTTTTCCACTGGATAATCATCTGGACTTCTTCTCAATTCTCTAAATGGAGGAGGTCATCTCTACGTTCCAACTCTGTCTCATGTAGGAACCACGTACCCTTCTTAGGGGCTTTCTCTCAAGTTTTACACTAGAGAAAGACTCACATAGCTGCAATGATCCACATCTCACAGGTTTGTAAGCTGGAGAATGTCTCACATAGCTGCAATCATCAACATTGAATACTTTGGGATTCCATAATTTTATTTCATATGGATGTAATCCTTCAACCCACACATGTACATTTTTAACAATTGATCATTTAGGAATTGTCTATCTCATTGCCATAACTTCCCATTCATGTGTATAATCATTTACATATCCTTTTTGTTTTAAATGAATGAACTTGGTGTATAGGGCATCTTCTTTTTCATCATGGAAACTCTTTAATAATATAGTGGTGAAGTTTTTCGAAAAGAAAGAAAAAGTGCCACATTTCTAGGACCACCATAAGAACCGTTCATAAGCTTCTCCTTCTAAATTATCAGATATTACCATTATTATTTCTTGTTCACCAAGTGGGGGATTTGATTCAAAGATACCCTCCATTTTGTTGATCTAGATTTTGGTAATTTATTTTTAATTTTGTGGTAATCTTTACCTTGAAATCTTGAGTTATTTGTATTTCCTAAGAAATATATCCCTGGTATTTTTATACTTGAGATTGGTGAAGCCTAAGGTGTAATGCATTCCAATATCTCCATTATTCTATTGAACCTGTGAACATTCTCACTATTTACTTTCTGTCTTTCAATTTTCTCTTGTTTTTTTAATGTAATTATATTGTGTAATGTATTTTGTACTCCTTGCAACGAATATTTATGCTTTGTTCCTTGCTTGGAAAACATTTCTTTTAATTCTTCCTTTTGTTTGGTCATACCACCCTCAATGCTATTCGTACAAGGTTTCAAAGATCTTATGTCTTATGGTTATGTAATTCTTTATTTATTTCCTCATTGGTTGCCATTTTCTTCTTTGAAGACTCCATTATCTTTTAAATAATAACTTYGATTGCCCTATAGATTGTACGGCCTTCCAGAATTTTGTACAAATTGCAAAATTGTACAGTGCATTAATTCAACATTGTATGGTGACACAATTTCTATGGCGRGAGGAAAATAGATCATATGGCAACAGTTCATATGGCAGCGATGCAACTTATACGGTCAGAACAATTGACAACARTATGATGGTGTTCAATACAATTGAACAGAAATTGGTACCATTGTATGACGATACGACAAGTGGGTGGCTAGAAATGACGGTTTGTATGGTTAATCTATATGACGACTACTAGGACGATTATTTAAGGCTCTGATACCAATGTAGCTAAAGCTTATAACTTTTTTTTCAGAAGAAAAATAGCTCAAATTATATTAGTAAATAATTTTTTTACATCGACAGATCATGGATCATTGAAACAAGTACTTCAGGTCTAAAGACCACTCATCAACTCTCCAAATGCCCTATCTCAACTTCCTAAGACAGGAATAACAAATAATCATCATAGTAGATGTGCCAACCAAGAACTAATAAAGAGGAAAGAGTATTGTTGTACCCAAACAAAGGAGATAATCTCTCATTCCACCACAAATACATAACAGTAACTTCCAACATAAATGGAGTAAGACTATTAGAAAAATTTTAAAAACTGAGGAGGGCCCTCATTTTCACTATCCCAGTTGTAGAATATCAATCTTCCTTTAGGTGCCAAGAGTGCTTGTTTTGATAATTTATCAATCTCCTCATTTGATTCCCTGAAGATGTGTTGAAAGTAGGTGCCTTGGAACGATGTCGCCATGTCCTGTATTCTGCGCTTCTAGCCTTCAATATTGGTAGCTTGGAGTTTGCCTTTTCGTTCCAGCCAATCGATGACCACCTTGGAGTCCCCCAACATCTAAATATGGTGAATACCCGGGAGTTTTTCCATGACAAAGGTAGCCCATGCTCCAACTAATTTAGCCTTTGTATTGGATCCTTCTCCACAATTGAATGTCCATCTAACATCTGGAGCATTTAATCTTTTCAAATATCCCCCTGCCCCATAGTTTTCTCCCCTGTCTATGGATGCCCCATCAAAAAAGGTCAATGTGCATCTGTTTGATCGGAGAATTAGACTCAATCTTAATGCTTTCAATTTAAAATCTATTTGATTGCTAGTGAGCAAATTTAACGTCCTGTTGACAATGGAACTGACAGAGGGTACCTTTCCTTCAAATAGAGATTGATTCTGCTCCTTCCATAAGAACCAACTCAGCAGAACAGGTAGTTTCTTTGATGCTTCTTTGTTCTGAAGCTATGTCTCCATACAATCGTTTAAGTTCTGAACAATCCAGGAATAATTCATTTTCAGAGAGGATAAACAAATTGTCCAGACCACCTGAGTAAAATGACAGTGGACGAATAAGTTGGGGCTATCTTCAGCAGCTACTCTGCACAGGTAACAATATCCTGGTCCCACCCACCCCTTTTTTTGTAAGACATCCCACGTTAGAATGTTGTAATCAACAGCCAACAAGAAAAATAGGATAATTTTTAGTTGGATTCACCATTTCCAGAGGTTAAACTTCCACCCGCTTATGATCAGTAAGGTCTGTGTAGATAGAATTGCGTTGTAACAATTCCTGACATAGAGCTTTCCAGACGAGTCACCTCCATTCCATAATAGTTTGTCCTTTGCACCTTCCTGGAGGGTAATCCCCGCATGACTAAGCTCCATTGTATAATTTTTCCATGCAATGGCGTGTGCTCCCAATAACCCCAATTCCTCGCTACTCCTCCAAACCTCTGCAAAAGTAATAAGATTCCTCTCTGTTGATGCTTGCGCCAATGTGGATACATTCTTTTCCTTTAGTGAGGTTACAAGCTCATCAGAGAGGAATGATCTATCCCCCATGCCCAAAATCCTATCGCAACCCACAACAATTAGATGGCCTGCTTCAGGATACCAGCTAAGCCAGTGGTTAATGACTGGTAGCGCGTGACTAAGACTTGTCCATATTCTCGAAGCTGACGTGCATTGATGTGAAGACTGTCTAATCCAGTTTATGAGAGTGGCATTATGTAAATAATTTTTTTTAATCACCTTCTTCCAGATACTAGGTTGTGTTAATACCCTCCAAAGTGTTGATGCATTCAGTGCCAGATTGAAAAGAGCGAGATTACGGAATCCCCAGCCCCCGAGATTTTTTGGTCTGGAGAGGATCTCCCATCTACAAAGATGGTATTGCTGAGCTTCCAAGTGACTTGTCCATAGAAATTGAAACATCAATTTTCTAATTCTATTTAAAATAGTTCGGGGTAGAGCTTCCATAGACATCCAATATACATTTTGTCCTTCCAAAATCGATTTTACCAAGATGTATCTCCCCCCCAACGATAGCCACATGTTGCACCATAAATTGATCTTATTTGAGACTCTAGTAATCAACCCGTCCCAATCTGTTGCGCACTGTGCTCCTGTCTTMAAGAAGTAACCCAGATAACAAAATCCTTGGGAAAGATCGTTGAATGTGTAGGGCAGAAAAGTTTTAAAAGGAGCCATCTCTAGGTCCGATAGTCCTTCGAAATGGATTGAAGATTTCGTTTGATTCATTGATAGCCCCGAGGCTTTGCAGAAGCGACTGATAAGTCTAGCGATCACTTTCCATTCAGATAGGCTAGCCTTTGACAGAATGAGGACATTGTCCACAAACATGAGATGTAGAATTATTGTCATTCTGGAAACCTTGATCCCAGAAATATGTCCTTCCTCAAAACTATGTTTCAATAATAAGTTGAGTCCTTCCATCACCAGGATGAATAGGAGGGGTGATAAAGGACAACCTTGTTTGACTCCCCTTCCGCTTCTGAAAAATTATGTGGCCTCCCCATTGATAAGAACAACAAAGCAAGATGAAGTGACACATGACATTATCCAATTAGTCACCTGAAGCCCCATTCCAACTTTGAGAAGGATTAGTCTAAGAAAGTCCCAGTCAATACAATCGTACGCTTTCCTTAAATCCAACTTTAACACAAGGGCTTTCAATTTTTTTTTTATATACTATGAAGACTCTCATGGGCTGTGTCAATTGCATCCTAAATACGTCTGCCTTTAAGAAAACCCATCTGTTCAAAGGAGATAGTTTCAGAGAGCAAAGGTTCCATCCAGTTGTTATAACTTTTAAGCTTTTAAGTGGTGAAGTCAAATATGAATTATGATTGTACAATTTTAGCACTATATAAATACGGAGAGTGGCTTTATGTGTTTTCATTTGAAAAGGTATGTCTTTTTACTTTTTAAAATTTAAAATTTATTTTTATTTTCAATATGTTTTTAAATTATATTATAGTTTTCTTGCCAATGCCTATGTTATTTTTATGTACATAACACTCTATCGGTGTAATAAATTATGTTTATGAATGTATATTGATATACTATATTGCTAATTCTAAATTAAACCTATTTATTGGACCCATGGTCATGAAATTGCCTTCGTAGAAAATGATATGTTTAGAGAAAAAAGATGTTATGCTAAAGAATTTGAGAATTTAGTTATCATTTTATAGGATGATAAATGCTATGCTAAAGAAATACACATGCCACTATGCACAACTTGATACCATGAAAGAGCCTAAGGAGATTACTACCTACCATGTCATTACCAAGTCAAATCTTCTACAAACAACTAAGCAACCAAGGCACGATCTTTGTGTTGTTAACTAGATTGGTTTTAGTTTTCTTTTGGTCATTGGTACCAAGTCAATTCTAATTCCATGAATAAAGGAATATTGAAGTAGGATTTGATTCTGTCTACATTCGATTAGGGTGGTGGTATTAAATTTTATGTTATGTATTCCATAAATACATATAAATTCTAAGCAGATTGCTTGTTCTAACATTGAATGTGAATATTTATGTAATTAATATATTGATTGAATATTGATAAAAAAAAATTATACATTGCTCTCATGATGATATGCCTTATAGGCATTGATTGGTCATGAGAGTGAATGATACTATCTATTAATTAATTATTAGTTTTAGTTATTAACATTTATTATGTTTGTAACATTTCCCTCCCCTTTTGAAATGCTTTTTCCTCAAAGAAAGGGTAATGAAGGGTATCGTCGGTGAAAACTTTATGTTTCCCATGATGAATCTTCTTCTGGAAGGTTTTTCCATTTGATAAGATATTATTTAATAGTTCTAGAACATAACACTTCTTCCTTAGTGGCAAGAATACCTTCTGGTTCTAAAATGATTCTTCCTTCTTCATCAAATTCATGTATTCTCGTTTGAACGGGTTGGGCTTGTCCCAGTACCTTCTTGAGACATGAGACATGAAATACGTTATCGATGGGAAAGTTGTCTGGTAATTTCAATCCATTGTCAATTTTCACATGCAACTCTATGTGACTAATTTTCAGATCTGAAAATTGCTTCCTAGTGAGCTAACAGTAAACCCTAGTTGTTATCACTGAACAATTTAACACTGAAAATTATTGACTGAAAATATATGCAGTGTAAACAACAATATMAGAGATGAATCATCAACACATATGAGACACAAAATTTATGTTCTGTAACTTTATCAATTTCACAAATTTTAAGGGAAAAACCACTTCTCCCAGCCAATACAAATCCACCAAAATCTGAGGACRACCTTGTCCTCCAATAATAGAAAAATAAAAAAACCAAACCTCAACAAATCCTTGAAATTTCATCTACACACAAATMTGTTGTAGATCACCTATACGACCTGTTGACATCACTTGTACTACTGTTGACATCACCTTGTATGGACCTGCTCCTGCCCAGAAACCTTGTACGGATGTACACAATTGTCCCTTCTGCAACCTGCATATATACACGATTTTTCCCATTGMAACTCACGTACATACATGATTGACCTTCCTGCAATCCACGTACATACRCGATTGTGCACACTACAACCCACGTACATGTACRAAAACTTGTATGGACACTTCCGTACAATTCACTTGGTTTCTTCCTTCCTAGGCCATATTTGMTAGAGTTGCAAATATTCATTTCTTGACATAATGAAGCTCCTTGGCACAAGTGCAGACTCATTTATGCCAACTCCATGTGTCCACACACTCTACACCATATGAAATGTCACACTAACCTCTCTCCTTTATATACAAGTATTAGGGTTCAAGATAGAAGCCCCTCCATAAGTCAACATCATATTAGACTTTCTTGTGGGTGTGAAGCCCCAACACAAACCCATAAATCCCACCACCAAACCCATGAAGCCCCAACTTCATTCCAATGGTGTTTCTCTCCAAACAAAGAGTGTAATGTGGTGCCCACAATGATTCCCACATGCCCAACATCTAGGGCATGTGAGAATACCTACCTGAAGCTACACAAATCAACAATCCCTCTTTGCRAGGGAGGTATTCTCACCACACTCCAMAATCACCTGGAAATAGCTTTGTCTCCCACCCTGGGAGTAGCTTTGTCTACCGCATTGGATCCGCTACCACARTTGCTCTCCAATCTGCTTGATTGGTTGCCCCCTCTACCACCGAAGCAAATCCTACTCTCTAATCTTCCTAACTGGTTGCACCCTCAGTCACTGAAGCAAATCCTATTGTCTGGCATGATCCCTTCCTGGAAGACATCCTGCTCCTAGAATCTCCCCTCTCTTGAGCCTCATGTCTGGCCATATCAATCCATGACACCCTCATGAAAGTCTTGGAATATGCCTCTCTCCTATATAGACCTGAAGGTTGGCTCCCACTGAGCGATTGAATCTCCCTATGAGCCTCTTGAATCCCTCTTAAGTCAGACTCCCTCTGAGTCTACTGAATCCCTCTGAATCCAGACTCCCTTTGAGTCTACACAACCTCCGAAGATACCTATCCATTGTCCTTTGCACAGTTCTGGGAGGATGCTCCTCCTCACTGGATCTTGAGGGTTCACTCCCTCTAAGCCTGTACCACTGGTGGAACTACCTTCTACTCCTCATCTGTCTCTCTACTCTTGTTGGTCACAACACACATAGGCTTCTCCCTAAGTCTATATACTTTTCCCTCTCTAACTCCAAGACCATTGTTGTTCCTAGGCTATCACTTGTCCATCTCGGAACAACACTGCATAGCCCTACTCCTTAATCATTAAGGCTAAGAACACACTCCTGGCACCCATAACACATTTTCCACTTGCAACACATCCCCTGACTCCATCTAGAATACCATTGCTCCAAATCCTTGTACTACATGCATGGTCCTCATACCAAGCTCCTCGTACATACCTGAGTTAGACAATATGAATCTCACGAACAAATCCTGTGCTCCTATCATGTGTCGATGGCTCCCATTGTATAAGAACGATGCAATCCCCCAAGGAAAGAATCCTTCTTACCCAAATCACGATCATCCAATGAAATTTTACCCAAGTCCATCATTCAAGTCACCAAAAACTCTTTGTGTCTACGTACACACTGCAATTGAACTTCTATCCTCTCTCTGTACAACCTCGAGCTGCGGATGGAAACTCGGTCTAGTCCACTCTAGACCTCCGCAACTCATATATGCAAGTGTCCTCATCCTCCTGGGTCCAATGCCTCATACACTATTGTACCTCAACAATGTGCAATTATCTGACCCAATGAAGACTCTATCTCATCAGCTTGACATACACACAAATCCATCTTGTTCTTTCCAAAGCACCCGAGCTGCACCCATCAAAACTCACCATGACAAACCACTAGAAGTCCATCCACAAGGTTGGAAACCTTCCACACAACATATTGTTATGATTCAGGCACTCCACCAATCCACCAAAACTCCCAACCTACCAAACCACCGAGCTACAATAGTCCACAACTCCTTGTCTGGACAGTCTACTCCATGTCTCAAACTAGAGACCATCTAACCTATTTCCACTTGCAACTGTCACTGTAGCTCCCTCTTAGAGCTAGCTCCTCAACACTGCTACAACTCCCCCTTAGAGTTGTCACCTATGACCTGCTCAGAACAAGAACAAGAACAACACTCTTCCAGTGTTGTATCCCATAATGTGTCTCAAGATGATCCCCTTCTCTTCAAAGCCTCATCTCTAAAACCGTGTCAATTTTCACATGCAACTCTATGTGACTAATTTTCAGATATGAAAATTGCTTCCTAGTGAGTTAACTGTAAACCTAGTTGTTATCACTGAACAATTTTACACTAAGAATTATTGACTGAAAATATATGCAACGAAAACGACAATATCAGAGATGAATCATCGACACATATGAGACAAAAAATTTATGTTCTGTAACTTTATCAATTTCATAAATTTTGAGGGCAAAACCAGCCCTCCTAGCCAATACAAATCCACCAAAATATGAGGACAACCTTGTTCTCCAATAACAGAAAAATCAGAAAACAAAACCTTAGCAAATCCCTAGAAATTTCCTCGTCCCACAAATCTACTGCAGACCACTTGTATGGCTTGTTCAATTTTAATGCTTATTTCATGCACATGTGGTTTATTTCAAATTAGCATGTACTTGAACCATAAACAATGCAACAATACCATATACAATAGCTCCAGTAACCAAGATCACAAGAAGAATAACCATGCACAAGAACACACGAGTTTATCCCAGGAAAACCCTTCTCAATCAAGGGAAAAACCCAACAACCATTTTCTATAGAGTAAAGAGAAGATCCCCTACACCATGAACCCTAGAGCACACAAGAGGGTGCTCCTTGATCTAGAAACTTTCACCTAAGAGAAGTGCGTTTTAGCCGTACAACTTAGCTTGAGAGAATGTTGCAAGTGCGTGAGAGTGAGTGAGATCCATAATGGGGATCTACTCCTATTTATACAAGACCTGACACAACAATAGGTGTGTCTATTAACACAATAGGTCCGACTTCTATAACTCAATGATATAATTAATCTTTACACAATATTAATTATCTTTTACATGGTGGGGCCGACTTGAACCCTTCACAAAACAAATTAGGGTTACAACAAATCTCACTCTCAGAAAATATAGTAAGGGATCCACACATCCTCTAGTGCTCAGCCACTAGGGACACGTCCACCTGTTCTTAGCCACAGGGACGTCACTCTCAACATATCAACTCAACTAAGTCCATAGGAGTACCATCTGGAAAACCATCTCAAGTCAACTCAACTAAGTCCATAGGAGTCTGATAGGAGACCATCTCAAGTAGTCTCAACTCAGTCTACAGGAGCACGACAGGAGACCACACGTCATCTCAACTCAGTCCAGAGGAGTATGACACACCCATCACATGGGCTCTCTCACAAATGTCTCAACTCAATCCAGAGGAGAACGATATGGAGGATGTCTCATGAAGCTACAATTATCAACACTCCCTCTCAGCTAGGGAGGCATTCTCCACCAGGCCAAGTCTCTCACGGAAGTACTCGTACTTCGTCATGGCAAGCGGTTTGGTGAAGATATCTACAAATTTCTCGTGTGTAGAATCTAGATAGGTACTGCACATGTATTTCTTTCCTCTACACCATATATCTGATATAATGGCATTTGATCTCAATGTGTTTCAATTTATCGTTAAACAAAGGATTCTTTGAGAGCTTCACATAGCTCTAGTTATCGCAATGGATAACAGTGAAATCCATCTCATGTCCAAATAAGTTTGCAAGGAACTTGCGAAGCCACACTGCTTCGCAAACTGCCACACATAATGCAATGTACTCTTCTTCTGCGGTACTAAAAGCCACATAAGTGTTTCTTGCTGCACCAGGAAACCATGGAAAAACCAAAAGTAAAACAACAACCGGATGTGCTCTTATGACCCATTGTGCTCCCTTCCCAATATGCATCGGCATATCCCTACAATCTCATGTCTAMACTGAAGGCATATTTCATGCCATAACCAATTGTTCCTCGTAGATATCTCAACACATGCTTCGGTGCTATCYAGTGTGTTTGTCTCAGATGACTCATAAAMTGGTTGAGTACACTCACTGCATAGCATATATCAGGTCTGGTGTTAACCAGATACCTMAATGATCCAATCAACTGCCYGTAAAGATGTGGATCAATTTCTCTTGAATCAGAAGAAGCCTCGTTCCTTTTATTTAGATTCATCACCATCGGTGTAGGCATGGAMTTGCAGTCCATCATCCTGAATTTCTTCAAWATCTCAACTGTATATTTTCCTTGACTCAGAAAAATCTCATCAATCCTCTACCATACTTCTAGTCCCAAGAAGTAGTTTGTCATACCCATGTCCTTCATCTTGAATTCAGAATTCAATGCATGCTTGCATTCAACAATAAGACTTTATGAACTGGTGAGGAATAATTCATCATCATATAGGAACAAAATCAAACACTCCTCACCAATGATGTGGTAGTATAGGTTAGGATCAACAACACTCTTTCTGAATCCCAAACTCATCAAGTATCCATCAATCTTCTAATACCACGGACGAGGTTCCTGCTTTAGTCCATACTGGGCTTTCTTCAACCTGCACACATGAGACTTCTTCTCATGTATCACAAATCCATCTGGTTTCTCAATGTAAACTTCTTCCTCAATCTCATCATTGAGAAAGTATGTCTTTACATCCATATGATGTAGTCTCCAACCCATGGATGGAGCTAGGGAAATAATCGTACGGATGGAAGTGTATCAGGAAACAGGAGAAAATGTCTCCTCATAATCTATTCCCTGCACCTGGGAGAATCCTCTAGCCACAAATCTCGCTTTGTACTTCTCGACACTTCCATCACCTACATGTTTGATCTTATAGATCCACTTGGAAGTCACTACATACTTCCCTTCCATTATTGGAACAATATCCCACACATCATTCTTTATGATGGACCGATACTCTTTTGTCATGGCATCTTGACAAACCTGCTGACCTGCTGCTTCTCCATGAAAAGAAGGCTCAGTATCAATGATCTGGCTCATAGCTGAAACATAGCTCGAAAATCTCTATGGTATCTTGCTCTCTCGGAATGTACCATGAGGAGCTTCATGTCCCTCTGTCTCCTGCAGAGTCTGTCGATCCCAACCGGGCCTCTTATGGCCTACTACAATGTCTCTGGGAACATTAACTAAATCAACTAGATCAACTAGATCTGTAATTGTCTCCCTCTGAACTGCTAAAGGGGGAGAAGGTAATGTCTCTTCCTTCTTCTCGTTGTCAATCTCCATATGAGATTCTCTAGATCTTTGGAAGGCTATCTCTTCCTCAAAGTTGACATCTATGTTAACCTCGATCTTTATCTGATCAGGGATGTAGATCTGGTATGCCTTCGAAGATTCAATGTACCCCACAAATGTGTTGATTTTTCAATAACCTAGGCTTAAGCATGAAGTTCATTCCATTTTATCATTTTACTTAAACCATTAATGTTGCAACAATCAAGATCACAAGAAGAAGAACCATGCACAAGAACACAAGAAGTATCCTGGGAAACCCTTCCAACAAGGGAAGAAAACCCAGCCAAATCCTTTGCTATATACTTCAAGGGAAAGACCTTCATCACCAAGATAAACCCTAGCACACAAGAGGGTGTTCAAACCCTAGAACTCTAGTGCCCAAGAGAGGTGTGCACTTTTCCCAAGGAAGTGTACTTGCTAAAATTTCCAAACATGTGTGAAGGATATGATTCCACAATGAGGAATCTTCCTTTACTTATATTAGAATTTTCCTATAAACAGAAGTGTCTATTGGCACAACAAGGTCGATCCATCTAAGTCACATTATAATTAATATTAACCAGATTAATTATCTTTTACATTTATTACTAATCACATTAAGGTGGGTCTGACCTGTACCCTTTACATTACAATTAGGTTTATAGGTAGGTCTAACTCTTGAGAAGTATAGCAAGGGATATGATACACCCACTAGTTCTCATACACTAGGGGCACATCCATAGGGATGTCCATATATATGGCTCACTGCATTACACAGAAGAGCCAGATCTTCACACGTTCAACTGTGCTCGTCCACAGGAATGCCCACTCTACAGGTCTTCTTTCCCACTGCCTCACACAGGAGAATCATCTGGAGTTTCTCATCAACTCTTCTTCTTAGAGGAGGCTAATACATCATCTTCATTTATGTTCACATGATGATGCACCCAACACTTTGGGATTTCACACGTTCACCTTGTGCTCAACTACATGCATGTCTAACTCAACAGATCGCCTTTCCCACTGGATAATCATCTGGAGTTCTTCTCAACTCTCTGAATGGAGGAAGTCATCTCTACATTCCAACTCTGTCTCGGGTAGGAACCAAGTACCCTTATTAGGTGATTTATCTCAGGTTTGTAAGCTAGAGAAAGGCTCACATAGATGCAATGATCCACATCTCACAGGTTTGTAAGCTGGAGAATGACTCACATAGCTACAATCATTAACAAAATGTACCATTTCTACCTGAAGGGTCTAGCTTGGTCCTCTTCTCCTTGGGTACATGAAAGTATATTGGACACCCAAATATCCTAAAGTGTCCAACCTCAAGCTTCACTCTGGTGAAAGATTCTTCGGGAGTCATGTTCTTCAGAATCTGATGAGGACTCTTGTTTTGAACATACACAGTTGCCATGGATGCCTCTGCCCACATAGTCATAGGTGTATTTGGATCATGTATCATCGCTTTGGTTTCCTCAATAATGATTTTGTTCTTCCTCTCTGCAACCCCATTTTGTTGAGGGTTATAAGGAGCGGTGTCCTCCCTCTTAAGCCCTGCCTCAATACATAAATCATTGAAATCCATGGAGGTGTACTCTCCTCCATTATCTAATATCAACACCTTGATCCTCCTCCAATTTAGGTTCTCAACCTAAGATTTAAACTCTTTAAATCTCGCAAGGACACCATCCTTGGTCTTCAAGAATTAAATCCACGTCTTCCGAGAGTGATCATCGATGAAGAGCACATAGTACAAATATTCATTCAAGGAAGCAACAATCATGGTTCCACAAACATGTGTATGTATCAAGTCCAAGATCCCCTTGAATCTACTGTCAGTTCTCAAGAAGGACCCCTTGACATTCTTTCCAAGAGCACAACCTCTGCAAACGCCATTATGTTGAATATGTATCTCTGGAAGGCCTATTACCATCTTCCCCAGAGCAGGAAGGGCTTTGTAATGTAAATGAGAAAGTCTCCTATGCCATAGCTCACTCAAGCTGATAGTATCATGTAACAGGGCCTAGACTGGTTAGAAAATCAATCTATACAAATTGTTTTCTCGAACACCAATCACCCGGGAAGAATCCATGTGTGAGTTCTTGTGCCATGCAAGAAATTTTCCTTCAGAGAAGGTAACCTTGTAGCATTTATCTTCTAAGGTAGAAACATACACAAGGTTCCTCTTCATCCCAGGTACATATAGTACCTCACTCAATTTAAGTGATATGTCATAATTTAGTTGGAAGGTAGAAGTTCCAACTCCCTTCACAATATATCTGGTATTATCACCA
>JASDQU010374150.1:19718-31954 GCA_032191745.1 Picea mariana | reverse complement strand
TTTTCCTTCAGAGAAGGTAACCTTGTAGCATTTATCTTCTAAGGTAGAAACATACACAAGGTTCCTCTTCATCCCAGGTACATATAGTACCTCACTCAATTTAAGTGATATGTCATAATTTAGTTGGAAGGTAGAAGTTCCAACTCCCTTCACAATATATCTGGTATTATCACCAAGTACAACATGTAGATGAGACACTTTCGCAACAAGGTATGTAATATGTTCTCTGTATCCAGTCATGTGTCTGGAAGCATCACTATTAATTAACCAAATATCACTATATGTAGGAACTGTACCTAAGAGTGTTGATATAAAGAAGAATGCTTCATATTTTATGTCTTCAGCTCTTTGATGTGGTTCTGGATCAACATCGACAGTGGATGCAAGTTGTCTTCCCTTTGTCCTAGTAGGACAGTTTCTCGTAATGTGTTCATGCTTGTCACATCTGAAACATTTAATCCTTGATATGTCTTTTCTTTGTTCATGACTTGGAGCTGCTGAAGTTTTCTTGTCTTTGAATGCTTTGCTGAAACTTCTTCTATTTCTTCTTTCTCTCTTTGCATGAGAAGCAAGATCTTGATTGTCATCATGATGGGAGTCTTGCACTCCTCTAGCTATAAGTCTAGTTTCCTCCTGGGTGCAGTCTGTCCATAGACGATCAAACTCAGGTAGATCTTCTCTTCCACTAATACTTTGAAGAAATGGTTCCCGATGTCTTGGAAGAGGATTGAGAGTAGTCATGACAAGTTCTCTGTCTATTATGGTTTCACCAATGGCACTTAGCTGATCTCTAATCTTTGAGATCCTCATGAAGAAGGTGACAATGGTGTCAGCTTTCATCATCTTGATATTTTGAAGTTGGTGCTTCAATGTAAGAGATATGTTTATGTTGTTTCTCTCAAACATATTCTTTAATGCATCATACATCTCATAAGTTGTCTTCAGGGTAGATATGTGAGGTAGTATATGATCTCTCACTCAATAGATGATGATCTTCCTTGCTTTGACATCATCTGCCTTTCAATCATCCTTCTCTTCATTGGCAATTGCTTTTGGTAGAGTTTTTTCTATCAAACTCAATAGGTCATCCTCTTATAGAGTGATTTGTAGTCTTGATTTCCATGATCTGAATTTGCTTGATCCATCAAGCCTATCTTCCACCAAAGTTATATTCCTCATGGTTTGTAGATTCTTCACAAACCCTAATGGCTAGGTGATGCAGGAGCATCTCTCCACGTCAGCCAACCAGTCAGCAAGCCACGTCAAGCGCATGCATTCAAAGCTGAAGAGAGGCGTCGCCCTCATTTTGATCTAGAATTGAATGTAATTAAATGTTTAAGCTGTTGAGCTGTGAATCCGTGCCTTTGTGCAGGTTGTAGATAAGTAGGCCTTTAATGTTTGTAGGCTGAGATCTAGATCTGGATAGCGGACTAGACAGCCCATTCAATGTAATTGAATAGGGTAGGTAGATTTGGAGGGAAGTGCTCAAAGAGCCTCCTCATGTAAAAGATCAATTGTATCTCTTTTGTGAGAAGAGCTAGAGTTGGTTGAGATAGGGTCTGCGAGTAGAGAGCAGAAGAGAAGGAGCCGAGACCTTGTAACAAGCCGTGCTCAGGAACACCTTGTAAATACAGGCGCTTGCCAATTTTAATACAAAGAGCAGTTTTTCCTGCATTACTATGTGTTAAATGAATGTTTGTGGGTGTTCTTCATATGATATGAATATAAGTTGTAGATGTATGCTATAGGTTTGGATTTGCAGGAATATGTTTGATTTCAGGTGAAGGTCTTTGAGGTTTCATGCCAGGAGGGCGTGACAGAGTACTACGGTCTCTAAATACCAGTGCACTGAAGTACTTCTGAATACTGCGGGTTCAGACAAAGACGTGTTGTGGCACAATAGCTGAAATCAACAACTCAGTGAGGACCTCAAGGTTGCTGAACACCTTGGAGGCAAAGCTGTGGGAGAAAACATAGTTGCAGACAAAATCTCTAGAGGAGTTCTGTGAAACTCTGCCAGGTGGGCATTGAGCCAGTGCAAGGAGTGCACAGAGGAAGGACTCTATTGTGAGTTCTTAAGAAGTCAGAATCACTGAGGATTCTTAGCACTCTGCCAGGAGGGCATTGAGTAGGTGTGCAGACAGGCCCAGGAGAAGAGAACTCTTGGAGTTCTGTATATAGAAGGAAGAGTCCACTGAGGGATCTTCACAGGGTTGTTGAACACCCTGATAGGCTTAGCAAGTGGTTGCTTGAGTAAACAGATAGTCAAGAGGGTGTCCAAATTCTCCATCTGAGGGAGAAAGGGAAGAAGAACTAAGTTTCCTTGGAGGTCGAAGCTACAGGAAAGATCAGAACGGATAGCACCTGCATGTGCATGTGAAGACTTTGCAGGAGCGCAGACGTCGGAATCCTTTGAGGATTGGGGAGAAAAGCTCGGGAGGAGGCAGCGTTTTTATGCRCGYGAYGAACTCAAAGCCAAGAGTTCGTAGAGGAAAATAGGCAAAGGTCGAGGCCTTTGGGAACTTGGGAATCCTTCCAAGCCARAGAAGKAAAGCGCCAAAGCTCGGGAGGAGCAACATCGGCCATCGGATCAGCCGATAGAATCTGGACCGTCGGTTTTCATGTCTAGGAGGCAGTGCAACAGTGAAGCGCATTGGAGAAATGATCTGAGYCGTCAGATCTCGAGCAGAGAACCAGACARCCGTCAAATCTGTCGAGAATTGCATGAGGGTTAAGCCTTCATGARTAGCGGGGTTGAAAGTCCCRACAAGAGCAGCTAATCGAGATATCRGAGATCTCGAGGACGAGAGTTTGGTCGTTCGACATCAGAAACCCCGAATTAGCGAGATTTGATCTGAGCCGTTCGTTTGTGGAAGGACGCATGTCTCGTGATCATCCGTTTCRGAGATCCGGGCATTGGAAGCGTGAGTGGCGAAAATGTGAAAAGGCGAAAAGTTCTGTTGTGGGTCTAGCTGACGTCACATCGGAGAATCGGGATTCGAAATATCGGGGATCCCGTGGACAAGAAGTCCATGCATTTCGGAATTTGAAATCCCAAAATCGCGAAGAAGGGGAAGGCCAGGGAATCGGCATATCGGTATTTCAGGGGTCCAGAGGACGGGAGGTTGAGCGTTTGGGTCGCGAAACCTCGAAATTGGACAAGGCTGCGGTCTTATGAGGTCTGGTCACGTGGACTAGGGCATATCCAGGAGGGGCTAAGGAAAGAAAGGCCATTTCGGGAAATCGGAAAATCGGAGGTCGGGGATTCGAGAGAACATGAAACTCTTGTCATCGGGAAACAAGAAACCCCGAAGCCCAAAAGTTTATTTTTCCTATTGAGGAAGAGGCAGCGGTCGGAGTGCATAAGACCATGTGGGAAAAGAGCAGGACCTGTGGATGGGGTTTCATCAAAGATTCTAGAAGGGAATCAAAAGAGATAATTTGGCTCACGAACTGATTGAATGATCCTTTTGACCGGGAGGTCGGGTGCAGAGACCCTGCGGGGTATGCGGTTGCATCACTGGGCTAGGAAACCTAACAGCTAGGCTAAGCTAGCAAACGTAGGCTTCGTTGGACTTATTAATACCAACAATAAGTCTTTATAAAGTCATAAGAACCATGGTGAGCTGCAAAAATCCTTCAATGAGCTGCAGAAACCCTAGAGGTCGAAATTCTGGAAAAACCCTAGAAACCCTAGGGGTCAAAAATAAAAATTTCTTTGAATTGCAATTTGAGAATTGCAGAAGGTGCATTGAAGGAGGTTGTACACACCTATGAAAAAATTAGCCCCAACGTTCAAGTGGAAGGTGCAAAAATTGGCAAAAGGAGGGCCATTTTTGTAGTTGCAGCAAGAAGGTGACGACTGACTTTTCAATGGCTTGTGCAATGGCTCTTCAGGAACTTTGCTTTGATACCATGTTTAATTTTTAATTCTTAGCTCATGCACATGTGGTTTATTTTAATTTATCATGTACTTGAACCATAAACAATGCAACAATACCATATACAATAGTTGCAGTAACCAAGATCACAAGAAGAATAACCATGCACAAGAACACAAGAGTTTATCCTGGGAAAACCCTTGTCAATCAAGGGAAACACCCAGCAATCCCTTGCTATAGAGTCAAAAGAAGATCCCCCATACCATGAACCCTAGAGCACACAAGAGGGTGCTCCTTGACCTAGAAACTTGCGCCTAAGAGAAGTGTGTACTTCAACCGTACAACTTAGCTTAAGAGAATGTTACAATGTGTGAGAGAGAGTGAGATCCATAATGGGGATATACTCCTATTTATACAAGACCTGACACAACAATAGGTGATTTTATTGGCACAATAGGGCAAACTTCTATAACTCAATGATATAATTAATCTTTACACAATATTAATTATCTTTTACATGGTGAGGCCGACTTGTACCCTTCACAACACAAATTAGGGTTACAAAAAATCTTACTCTGAGACAATATAGAAAGGGATCCACACATCCTCTAGTGCTCAGCCACTAGGGACACGTCCACCTGTGCTCAGCCATAGGGACGTCACTCTCAACAGATCAACTCAACTAATTCCATAGAAGTACCATCTAGAGAACCATMTCAAGTTKACTCAACTAAGTCCATAGGAGTCTGATAGGAGACCATCTCAAGTCRTCTCAACTCAGTCCAGAGGAGCATGACATGAGACCACACATCATCTCAACTCAGTCCAGAGGAGCATGACATGAGACCACACATCATCTCAACTCAGTCCAGAGGAGCATGACATGAGACCACACATCACCTCAACTCAGTCCATAGGAGTATGACACACCCATCACATGGGCTCTCTCACATATGTCTCAACTCAGTCCAAAGGAGAACGATCTCGAGGACATCTAATGAAGTTGCAATCATCAACATGGCCTACTATCGTCACTTGTACTGTTGTTGACATCAACCTATATAGACCTGTTGCTACCCAGAAACCCTATAAGGGTGTATGTGACTGTCCCTTCTGCAACCTGCATACATATGCGACTGTGTCCACTGCAACCTGTGTACATATGAAATTCACCTTCCTGCAACCTATGTACATAAATGATTCACCTTCCTGCAACCCACGTACATATACAACTGTTCCCATTGTAACCCACGTACATGTACAAAAACCTCTATGGACACTTCCATACGATTTGTTGGGTTTCTTCCTTCTTAGGCCAGATTTGTTAGAGTTACAAACATTCCTTTGTTGAGATCACGAAGCTTCTTGGCACAAGTGAAGACTCACTTATGCCAACTCCATCATGTCTCCACACACTCTACACCATATGAAACATCACAATGGCCTCTCTCCTTTATATAGAAGTATTAGGGGTCAATATAAAAGCCCCTCCACAAGTCAACATCAAATTAGACTTTCTTGTGGGTGTAAAACCCCAACACAAACCCACAAAACCCACCACCAAACCCATGAAGCCCCAACTTCATTCCAATGGAATTTTTCTCCAAATGAAGAGTGTAATGTGGTTCCCACATTCCCAACTTCTATAGAACGTGGGAATACCTGCCCGAAACTACAAAAATAAACATCAATTAGCTACTTCGCTCATTTTTTTGTTAATTTGAAAATGCCCATAGAATTTAGGAGAAAATTTGTTCTTTCCTTGTTGCTTAAGGGATAATTTCTTGTAAGGTTGGAGTCTTATAAACACCCAATTTCCTTCTTCTAGCTCTCTTTCTAATCTATGATGGTCCTTATTGTTTCATTTGATTACGAGTTGTTCCTAAGTTTTCTTTTAATATTTTGAGGATTTTCTGCTCTTCAACTAGTTGATTATTTACTGCTTGAACTTGAGTGCCAATCAAAGCAAACTCCTTCCATTTGGGTGGTTCATAACCATATAAGGCTTGGAAAGGAGTCATTTTAGCGGAAGTGTGATAGTTATATTTATACCACCATTATGCTAAATGTAACCATTGGGATCACTTATTATGCTTATCTGTCACAAAAAAATGAAGGTAGTTTTCTAAGAATTTATTTACGATTTCTGTCTGACCATCTGTTTGTTGATGGTAGGATGAGTTCATATTAAGGGATATTTCAGTTTGTTTGCAAAAATATCTCCAAAATTTCCCTTAAATTTAGCATCCCTATCATTGACAATGACCTTTGGAAAGCCATGCAATTTTTAAAGGTTTTTTGCAAAAAACATCAGTAATTTGTTTTGTTGAGTCAGTTTTCCTTACTTCCACGAAATGAGCATATTTGGTTAATCTATCAACCATGAAAAAAATCTTATCCTTTCTGTCAGACATCCTGGAGTCATAGCATTTTCTTTTTCATTTCTTTGACATGTGTCACATTCGGCGACAATTTTTTGAATATCCTTATTCATTCCCTTCCAATAAAATGATTGTTATGCATTATAGTAGGTTTTAAAAAATCCTACATGTCCTGCTACTGGAGATCTATGTGACTCCCTTAAGACCTTCCTTTTAAACTTCGAGGATGGAATTAGATAGATTATGTCCTTATACAATAAAATGTCATTTCTCCATTCAAATTTGGCGTTTTGGTCCAAATTGTTGATTATTGAATAAGATTCAGGATCTTTAGCATACTCAACCCAGATTTCATCCAACCAACCAAATATTACCATTGTTTTTTCATATGTCATTACATCATCATCTTTTCATGATAGTGCATCAACAATTACATTTTCCTTCCCCCTTTTGTGTAATATTTCCATATCGAACATGGAAAGTTTTTCCATCCATTTTTGTTGTTCGGTGGACTGTTGTTGTTGTAATATATATTGAAGACTATTGTGATCTGTAAGTATCAAGAATTTACTTACCAAGAAATATTTTCGCCACTTAGCTAATGCATGTATGATGGCGAGCATTTATTTATCATAAGTATATTTTAAGCTTTCACTTATGTTGAGATTTTGGCTTTCAAACGCTATCAAATGGTCGTTTTTCATTAACATTGCACATATTCCAAAACCTAAAGAATCACACTCTACTACAAAGGGATTTGTAAAATCTGGGGTCACTAATATTAGTGTGGATGACATAACCTTTTTCAATGTCTCAAAACATTCTTCTGCCTTGTTATTCCATTTGAAGGATTTTTTCTTTAATAAGTTTGATAGTGGTGTTGTGAAATGAACATAGTTCTTAATTAATCTTCAGTAATAACTTATTAATCCTAGGTATCCTCTTAGTTTTGATATGTTATTTGGTTTTGGCCATTCCGTTATTGCTTTGATTTTGTTGGAAACCACCTTGACTCCTTCCTTGGATATGACATGGCCAAGGTATTCTACTTCTTCCTTACCAAGAGTACATTTTGATATTTTAGCATAAAATTGGTTTTCATCTAGGAGAGAAAGCACCTGCTCCAAATGCTTAAGATGCTCCTTCCATATCTTACTATAGGCAATAATATCATAAAAAAAAAGCTTATACTAACTTCCTTAGGTAGGGTTGAAAAATTTCATTCATAGTTGCTTGGAAGGTAGCAGGGGCATTGGTTAATCTGAATGGCATCACCTTGAATTCATAGTGACCTTGGTGAGTTCGAAAGGTTGTATTTTTTATATATTCTAACCTTACACAATTTTGGTAGTACCTTGATCTCAAATCTAATTTTGAGAAGTATTTTTCTCCATGGAATTTGTCCTACATTTAATCTATGAATGGCATAGGAAACTTGTTTTTTATAGTCATTTTGTTAGGCTTCGATAGTCTATGCATAGCATGAATGATCCATCCTTTTTTAGAACCAACACTATTAGGGTTGCATATGGGCTTCTAATTGTTTTAATAACCCCACACTTTAATATATCTTGAATTAGTCTTTCTATCTATGTTTTATGGTGGTGAGGATATCAATATTGTTTGATATTAACCAACACAAAGTTTGGTTTTACCTAGATTATATGTTCTATCTTTCTTTCTGGTGGAAACTTCATAGGTATGTCTTGAAATACCTTGTCATATTTTTGGATTAAGGTTGCAATCTCTAGGTGTTGAGAATGGACAAATTTTGATGCTAATATCTCCATTTGTTGACATTGTGCAATGTAAGACGGTTCTCCTTTTCGAATTAGTTTCTCCACTTGTCGATAATATATAATTTGGTTAGGGGGAGTCTGAAATCCATACAATTGATATTTTCTTCCTCCCCATTTGAATTTTATAAAAACAAATTGGTGGTTTTTCGAATAGGTATGTAATGTTTGTAACCATTGAACTCCCAGAACAATGTCTACTCCTCCCAAGGGTACTTTGTAGAATCCAGATTCCAATTCATATTCTTCTATTTGTAGCTTGACCTTGTGACACTTTCCAACACCATAAATTCTTTTCCCACCTTCCACCATCACTCGTATATTTGCAGTTGGATACACAAATAGATTTGATATTCTTGCAACATTTATATCTATGAAATTATGGGTGCTCCCTATGTCTATAAGCATGGTGGCATTCTCTTTTTTTGCGTACCCCCTTAGTTTCAATGTTTGTGGTTGTGCTATTCCTATTATTACAACAAGGGATATCTTGGGCATGTAGTATTGTAGTGAAATAACATGATCATGTATGATCCCCTTGTTAGAAATAGGATCATAGAGCAATAATAATAATAAAAAATCAAAATGAATGTGGAAATAAAACACAAAAGAGCACAATACAAGAGAGACACCAATATATGTGGTTCACTCGATACTGGCTACCTCCATGAAGAAACAACTAATACTTCCTTTATTCCATCCAACAAAATGAATGGATAATGTCTACAACAAATCTGTTGCAACCTCCTCTTCACTCTCTCAAACACATGATACTCTCTCTCTCAACCACACATCCTTTAAATAGGCTTCATTACATATAATCTTGTGGGAAAATAACATGGGTTACCCAATACGATGGGTTTGTAAACCACCGATGGTTGTAACACACCCAAACCCTTAAATACCTTTTTGAGGAATTGGGCATCAAAATTTCAATTTCCTTAAACATATTGAATCCTCTATCTGAGGTCTTCATCCTCGTCAACTCACCCATAGTGTTATAACGACTGCTACCAGGCTCAAACTCAAGCTCTGGGTTGCAATTTATGGCTTCCCGAAGCTCTTCGGGCGTTCATTAGTTAAGGGACACGTGGCGTCCACGTGGATCCATCTCATTTGTACCATCCTCAAGCTCCTATATCCACGGTGGAATTCCATCCATTGTCCAATCCAACAGTGGGATTTTATCCTCATTTGACACATAAGTTGTAGGAAAGTTCGACGTTCAGTGCTTTAGTGATGGACATGCCTTTTCTCTTATCCACGCATGTCCTCCAGAGTCCCTAATTCCTAGACTTATGAAACACTACCACATAGCTCCTGCCTTCACCCCTTTTGGAGCATACTTTCTAACATCTCAAGTCTCCCGGAGTTTCGAATTCCCGAATTCCCAAAGGAGCCTGAAATATCTCCACGTGGCTTTGACCTTTGATCCTTTCAACTTATCCTTGACACCACACTCCAAACCTCCGGAGTCACGAACTCCCGGACTCCCGAAGGGTCCATTCTCGCACATGGTGTTGTACTATATGTGAAGGAAAACATAGGCGGATCCCGCATGCTCCTCCTGCCAAATGGGCCAAGCGGTGAGTGTCAGATGTGATACATGACTAGGTAGAGATGAAACATGGACCCTTCAGTTGGTGACACGTGTCATGTGTTAATGGGCCTATAGGGTCTGCGAAATGCATGAATCTAGGTGAGACATGGCATGTTGATCGTGGGTCAACGTCACCCTTGATGAAGTCATGGTTCCATGTCACTTCGTAGCTCCGACATTCGAGGGATTATACCCACTCCACACTCCTTTCCTCCCGGAGTAGGACTTCACTGAAGCGTTGTATGTGAGTCCTTCCTTTTGGTTGATTGGGTGGTTTTCTGGGATCTCGAAGGGTCCTTAGATCGATGATCTTCCAGAAAGACTTAGCTCCTTCCAGGCCTAGCACAAGGTTCCCAGACCTTAATCACATGGGTCTTCCAAAAATTTTCATGGGATACACATTGATCTCTTAGCCATGAATTGGTTAAGGACCTAGGCATGAGCCCTTGGTCATACAGGTGAAGGTTCTGATGGAGGTGCCCTACTTCCACTGAATTCGAACTTAGGCTTATCGCGAAGGGAATTCGAGAGGTCTACAACACTAAAATAATCTGGCTAAACCCATCCTGACTCTTTCACTACAAAGTCCATCTTGGGGAAAAGTCCCCTTAAGAAATCTCCAACCAGTGCAGAAACCATAGCCTATACTTAGATTCACTTACAGACTCATGTCCCATAGCTCTCTATCTTTTAAACTGAGGCAAACCGAAGACCATGTAAATATAGCAGTTTACAGAAGCAAATGAGCATTTCTAATAATTGTTCAAACACTGTAAAACTTAACCATAAACACAAAAATTCAACCATCACATCCATTTCATTACACATAATATGAAGATACTTATCAGAAATTGGAAACTGTTAAGCGATTGTTGAAAGGGGTTCCTAATTCCACCTAACAATAGGCGCAACCACTCATGACGGATTTATYGTTGGCMACCCCTRAGCTAGACCATGATGATATGAGAGAGACTCTTTCTCCTTGCTCAAYGACAGTCAGGGATGGAGGTTACTCTCCTCCTCCCATAGGATCTTGGCAGTCGATTTTCTCTATACCAAGCAAGTAGGTCTACACGATTACTTCCACAGTCACTCGTCATCCTTGTTTATCATCTTGTAGCGAAAAMACTGCCCATGGATTCTTGTGCCCAGAACATGCTTGATTCTCATTTTCCCTTTCAACTCCAGAGTTGAAAAGTGCTCTCTTCTCTTTTGGATATCGTTTTCTCCACTCTGCTTCCTTGGAGATGCGCCTTTGTCCCATGAATTACCKCTTTCCTTTCCTTCCTCAACAAGGTTTCTTGGGTCTGAATCCCTAGCTTGCGGTCAGGCCTAGAAGTCTTGCAGATGGGTACTCTACCCCATATCCTCATTAATTCTTGAGGAGGACCTTCCAACTACCATCCTGACTGGAAATTCATTTCTAGTTTAGAAGACTGTTGAGAAATTACATCCAGTAAGGTACTGGTTTGGTGAGGGTCATCTCAACCATTCTTGGTTTCCCTCACCATCTCTCTCATAACGTTCATGGTCTATCTTGGAAACCCCGCTCCTTTCAGCAGTTATGCAACGCTTATCCATTTTCTATTAATAACAGAAAACACATACATTGACCCTTTTATACAAAGGTTCATCAAATCAAACATTCACACATATCTATTCTGCCATAGTCTCTTGGCCAATTATAGTTATATTTACAAATTGGGGGAAACATTGGTATTACAATCCCCTCCCCCTTAAAGGAACATCATCCTCGATGTTCTATTTTTTGATGTGCTCTGTATGTACATAAGTAAACAAAAATGGATATGCTTGTCTCATGGCATCCTCCATTTCCCATGTAGACTCATCCGGGCCAATGTGTTTCCATTGCACCTTGACCTGTGAATTGGTTATGTTTTTGAGTGGGGTATCCTTCCTGTCTATTATGAATTGAGGTTCTCGTAGGAATTATCCCTCCAGTTGCGCCTGAATCACAGACCAATCAATAATATTATTAGAATCATGCACATATTTATTTAATAACAAAACATGGAAAATATTATGTGCCTTCACTGTGGGAGGGAGTGCTAGCCTATAGGATACATGTCCCACTCTATCCAAAATTTCAAAGGGTCCACAATACCGAGGTTCCAACTTGGCACAAGTTCCCATCCTCAAAGATATTTTCCTGGGTCTAACTCAGAGATACACATGATCCCCTACTTTGAACTCTCTAGGAGTCCTTTTCCTGTCTGCATAGCTCTTTTGTTTATCCTGGGCTATTTTCAGATCCTTTCTGATATGAATTAATTGTTGTTCCATTTCCTTTAGCATATCTGGCCCGATTGTAACTCTGTATACTGGGTTGTTCCAGCTGATTGGAATGTTGCATTGTCTTCCATAGAGGGCTTCAAAAGGGATCATTTTTTAATGACTCTTGATAGTCATTGTTGTAGGCAAATTATACCAGTGGTAGGTAGTCCTCCTACTTCTTGGGTTGATGCATTACATGCATCCTTAGCATGTCTTCTAACACTTGTTTTACCCTCTTTGTCTTCCCATCAGTTTGAGGGTGATAGGTTATACTAAAGAGCAA
>JASDQU010374149.1:104212-115098 GCA_032191745.1 Picea mariana | reverse complement strand
TTATGAATGGAAAGTTTGATTACCAACCATAGGTAATCAAACTTTCCATGCTTCCCTTTATCTTCATTTCTTGCATCTCATTTCAGCACCAAATCATCTACCTTGAAATCATCAACCTTTGTATGTTTATCAAAAACTTTCTTCATTTTATCCTAATGCAATTTTTTCTCGTTGTGCACATGTTCTCTCATTTGTTGTACATGAATCAGTTGATTAATCCTCCTTTGAACATAATTTGGTTCAACTTCCACTTCTTGCAGCAGTTTCATAACTGGCAGCCCTAATGAGGTAGGGAAAACTGCATTTGTGCCATATACAATCTAGAAAGGTGATGTAGCAATAGATCTCTTGGTAGTAATCCTATCATCCCACGGTGCATATATGATTTTATTATGCCAAGACTTCTTGTTTTCCTTTAACAACTTTTTAATAATTCTTGTCAGACTCTTATTGGATGACTCAACTAATCCATTACCCTGTGGGTAATAGTTTGTGGAATGACCAAGGGTTATTTTGTAATCACTGCAAACCTTTTCCATCCTCGTATATTTGAATGTTGCTACATTATCAATTATTATTTTCACTGGGAATACAAACCTAGACAGAATGTTACTTTCCATAAATTGGATAATGACAACATCAGTAGCTTGCCTTGTTGGTATTGCTTCAATCCATTTGGTGAAATAGTTTGCTCTTGTCAATATCCATTTGTGTTGAGCTGAAGATGTTGGATACATATCTCTTATAAAATCAAGGCCCCACTTCTTAAACGGTGCTCCAACAAAAGTTGGTTTCAAAGGCAAGGGAAGCAATTTCCTTTTTCCATCAAAAATATGGTATTCATGACAGATTGACACTTCCTTGTATACATCAGAGAAAATGTTGGGCCAATAAAACCCTACTCTCAATATATTATGCACTATGGTTTTCCAATAATGGTTCCCTCCATAGTCACCCTTATGGAATTCTTTGATAGCGTGTTTTAGCTCATCTTCCAATAAACAACACAACAAAATTCCCCATGGATCCTTCCAATATAGAGAACCATTAAGAATAAAAAAAATTGTTGCTTTTAATTTCAGAAACCTAGATTTTTTTTTGTTTAGTTCAAGAGGATCTTGTAAATTTTTCAACACATATATAATGTCAACATACCATGGAGATTCAAGAAACTTCTAGGATACCTGTGGCACTGTTTCTTATTTTGAATTTTCTGACAAATCTACAATAACATTTATCCCAAAAACATCATAATTTGACTGTGTCATTAGTTTGGGAAGCCCCTAGCCTTTGATCAGATTTGTAGGATTTATCTCCAGATTGTATTCTAGAAAAATAGCTATCCATTTTCCTCTTCTTCCTTCGGGATCATACTGCGCCGGGATATCTTTCACAGCATTAGTGGGCACATAAGAAACAACATGAGAATGCAAGATGTAAATTCTAAATTCTTTCAGGGATTTTACTAGTGCATATGCTTGCTTCTCCATGATGTCATACTTCAATGGAGAATCTCTCAAAGTTATGTTGTAATAGGTCATCACCTAGTTGAGCAAAGCTCCCTATTTTGTAATATTTTGATGCCAAAGTTGTTCTCTGGTTATGTATCAAAATTGAGACTTTCGCATTAATAGAAGTCAGTTTATTTCATCTCTTTGTTCAAACCGTGCTGAAACACTCGGGCATGGAGGATCTAGTCAAGGGTTGTGATTCTATTGTAATGTAGGTTTGATTATAGTATTGTTGTAAGCAGTTTTAGTCAGCTTATTTGTTGCCTTATTTCCTCTTACGCTGAAAGCCTCGAGCATGGAGGATCCAGTCAAGTTTTTGTAGTCACATGGTAATGTAGGTTTGATTATTACGCTGCTATGACATACTTCAGTGTCTGAAGATTGATTTCGAGAGTGCTCTTGAGCCTGAGTTTTTCTTCACCAAGCTGCTTGAAGGTCGGATGCCCATGGCAGTCTTGTTCACCTCTCTCACTAAGTCTTCCTTCTGCTCACACTTAAACTCAAATCACTGACTGAAGTTAATGAGGCCCTCACTTCCCTGTGCATTACTTGTCCAGTTTCTGTGTTAAAATCATTCTTGTACTGAGTTTTGTCCATTTGACCTCCACTCACAAAACCAACATCCACCAAACATTCTGATGGGTACTAGGCTTACCCTCTTGCAATCTGAGGGTAACTCTTAGTGCTAACATTCATGGCGTTGTTGTCGGGGACGGAATTGAAGATATATTCCCTGGGAGAATGACAACGACTAGATCTGATCTTTGATGGTGAATAAAAACCAGACACATTCCAACTGCATATCATTCACCTAGTGACTCCATGATTAAAGGATCCAGTGGCGACTCCACAGTTTTAAGAAGTCATATTTTCATATGGAATTCATTTTGGCTCGGAGGTTTTCTCCTTTTAGTTTCTCTTTTGTTCTTGATTTTCCAAATGTTGTTCCTACTATGGACGAGTGGGGTGATTTTTTGCCCAGATTTAGAGAACATAGAGATGACAACCTTGCAAAGCATATGTTTGAGTTTCATGAACTCATGCATCAGTGGGGAATACATCATGAGGATGTGTTAATGAATATGTTCATGTACTCATTAGAGGGAGATGCTCATAAGTGGTATCGATCCTTGCCCCCTGCTAGCATCTCCTCCCTGGAACAGTTTCATGCAACTTTTAATATGCATTGTCAAAAGTTTTATTCCTCTGAATTAATTTGGCATAGTTGTTGTGAGGAGTATAAATATTGTGTTCTATTTATTTTTGAAGTCAATTGTTTTGCATGGTTACTCTCTCGATCATTAAACCCTGGTTTCCATTTTATGTGGGTACCATTTTTCAAAGAAATATATGGACGCAATCATCGTTGTCAACATATCTCAACTAAGGATAGGATCCATCATTGTTATGCCATTAATCACTATGTTTGTTGAGTCAAACCAGGCTAAGAGTTTTGTTGAAACTTCAAACTTTGCTTAGATTTGCAATTTTATGGTGTACAACCTACCTTTAATTCTTACATATTTGCAACCATGGTCTATTGTAAGATGTGATTTCCTTAGAAAACACATTTTTGGGTTGGATTCATTTTCAAGAGTATTTTAAATATGTTATATTACATTAATTCTCCCCTTATGTTTCTTTGATTGAGGCTTATGTAAAGCAGAAGATGTGATAGAGAGTAGAAGGTGTATTTGGTAAACTTCACTTCTTTAATTTTCCATGGATGGGAAGGTTGGAATGCAATGATATATGCATATCCCAAAAATGGGTATTATGAGAAAGCCATAGCTGCATTTGATCAGATGTAGAGAGGCAGTAGTCTATCTCCAATAGCAGATACAATCAAGGATCTCATGTAATTGAAGTAGATATCAAGGCATGCAAAAAACAGGATTTTCTCCTGATAATAGCACTTAGAACATTTTAATCACCATGTCCAATAGGTATCTTAGAAGTCGGGATTGAAAAATATTTTGCCACTATGAGAGAAATGAGAAGGCTTCATTATGAGCCCACTTTAAACTGACACAAATTGTTACTTTCTACATGTGGTAGACTATAGCTAAGGGAAGAGGATGGAAAAATCTTCAAAGAGATGCAAAAGCATTATTGAAAATTAGACAGGTCAACATATCATTATAATGAAGAAATATAGACATGTATGTGAGCATACAAAAATAAAATTAGAACTAAAATTAAACTTGTTTTAGAGAATCAGAAAATATCTTAGTTGAGATGAAAATATTTGTCATTGAGCCTACCCTTGCAACAATGCATAGGTTTATTGACTATATAGATAGGATAGAGAGTCTGAGATGGGAGAAAAATATATTCAAAGGTATTTACAGTTTGTTTTGGTTTAAATTCGAGCTTCTGTGAGAGTTATGTTGGATTGATTCTCATATTTTACTGCCCGAGAGAACCACATCCAACATGTGATAATTTGGATGGAAAAGTAAAAAATGGAGCTAAATAATAGAGCAAATAATAAATAAGGAAGTGGAGGGAATATTTTAGCTTGATTCTTTGGGACAACTCCAATAGCTTAGAAAAATTTACCTTTATTAAAATAAATCATTGGGGAACATATCTCCCATGATAGCGATTGACTGAGATTGGAGGTGTGCACAAGTCTCACAACAGATTCCATGTAAATATATTGCCAATAGTTGCAAGCCTTCCAATTATCAATTGTATTTAATTTTGTCCAACAACCTTTTGAGGGATCTCTACTTGAAAGAGATTGGAAAGATGACCTCAAGAAAYAGATGGTGTTACCAATTATTTATCTAATTCTGAATCCAAGAACACTTGAAAGCTGCATAAAAGTACAATATCTTAATTTTTTGTGAAATTTGCTTGATGGTCCCATTCCAAATTCTCCTAGGAATTGAAATAGCTTAAAATCTACTTGTTTTGTAAAACAATTATTTGGTTGGATAAGCTCCAACTGAATTTGGTAACTTAACCATATTAGATACTTATGTCCATACATGAATAGTAAAAATGGATCTACTCCAACATAGTAATTACAAGAATAACCTCAAGGTTAGGAGCCTTGGGATAACAATGAAGAAGATTTAGGGTATGAGGTGGGATGGGCAACTTCATTGTTGGGTTTTGGGAACCCTTTGGTATCCATTGATGCATCATGTTGTTTTTTATACTTCTTATGTACTATTATTCTACCCTCCTCCTCCTTCTCCTTGAATTACACCTCCTCCTTCACTATCGTCAATGCAGAGATGACAATTGTCACGTGTTAATGGGATTATAGGGTCTGTGAAATGCTCGAATCTAGGTGACATGTCGCACATTAATCATGGGTTCATGTCACCCTGGATGATTTCATTGTGCCACATCACTCCGGACTGATAGCCTTCCAAGTCCTTCAATCTCGCGGTCAATGTGTGTCCACATAATCCCTGGATCGACAGCCTTCGTTACTTCGTAACTTCGGCGTTCGGGAGTTTTGCTATGAAAATTCCTCTTTTCTCCCGGATTTGGTCAGCATCGGGCTGACCACAGCCTAGATCTAATGGTCAGGAAAAGTCCCAAAGTGTCTTTGGATCGACGACTCTCATCACTTCAGGCTTCGAAGCTTATTGACATACCACACCTCAAATCCCTCTGAGTGCCAAATCTTTGGACTAAAGGATCTGGTGCCACATGTCCCCTGTATATCGACAGTTGAGATTTACTCTGTTGTTTGCAACTTCGAGAGTCTTCACATCTTGAAGACTCTCATCCAAATTCCTCCAGAGTGTCAAGCCTCTAGACCCCGAAATCTTCTGCCACATGGCCTCCACACCTGGCAATGTCATTACTCGACACGTGGATCCCCATGTGATTTCGATGTGACACACACATTCCCTCGATCAAACAGCTGAGAGGGGTCCCGAAGGATCCTTAGATCCACGGTCCCCATTATGTTGTGACTTCATCCTTCGGGGGTTTTGACGTTACAACACCCATGTCCTCCCGAAGAATTCAACGTTGGGTTGACTACATCATAGATATGATGGTTGGGATAGTTCCCATACATCCTGGGATCTACAACCCAGATTAACTTCAGGCTCTGGGACTTCGGAGGATCTGCCTCCCTCACAACGAATACCAAAATTCACCGAACCCACGAAGACTGAAGAAGTTGAGGGGTAGTGCTTTAAATTCCTTTCCTTCTGAATGGATTTCTCTGTACCCAACACACGGTCCTTCCCAACATTGTTAAAATTTTCATATGATTTCCACAAATCTTTATATATGGTATACAAATCTTTAGCCAATCCGCCAATTTAGAACTTTGCTGCCAATTTAGAACTATGTATCTATGATCTCCAATATCTCCATGGATTCCTCCAGTGTCTAGCAAGCCTCCAATATCTTATGTGTTAACTGATAATTTATTCAATATTTATTTGCTAGTTATAGTTTTCTTTTGTGCTAACTCAGTATCTATGATCATAATGATCATAATGCTTATGTGTTAACTTTGTATCTGTATCTTCTATGCTAATTGATAGTCTATTCGGTATTTATAGATAGTTTATTCACTATTTATAGTTTTCTTTTTGGGGATGAGCATAATGTTTTTCCTCATTTATTTCCACATTCGACGATGTGTCTTTCGGTATTTTTTTTTTGACACAATCCTACATTGTTGTGTAAATGTTTTTTATTTAACCATATGAGGGTGCGCTCTACTAATAGTGCATCGGTGCTACCAATATTACGTTGTGCACCGTGTATTTTTAAAATAACGTATTAGGGTGTGTCATTATCTCACGGTGCGTCCTTATTTTTGTAGTGTACCAGATAACATTGTTCTTTATTTGAAATAAACCTTGTTACGGTGCGCTAGTTTTGAGGGCACCGATGCGCCTGTTGTCAAAAATACACTGGTGTGTTATGTACTTATAAAATAACCAGTGTAAAAACATCTACTAAAACCTCTGACCACTCACCTCCACTAGTATCATCTGCTATAAATGAGTTTTTGGGATAGTTTTATAGGGGCATTTGCAAAAAACTCAACTAGAGGGTCTTTTCCTTGTAGTGTATGCTCACTTTTCCTATTCCCACATAGTCTGCCAACAAGCTCACGAAGACCCCTCTTGAAGGGATATGAAGAGCAGCAGCAGGGATGAAGAGATTAAATATTGTTTACATAGTTTCTCTTATCGGCTTGAGGCCTTAGAGATTGACTTGGAGGAGCTCGTCGGGGTTTGAAAAGTTTTGGTGATCGCTTTTAAGTTTTGAATATGGGCCAAAAATTATCCCACAAAGAAGCATGATTCTTCTTCTCATGGTCCCTTCAAAACATCAATGCCTAGTTGKGGAACAAAATCCTCRACCMRAAGGAGRAGGAGGTGGTTCAAYCACCTMTGGAATATTKTTGAGCATTGGAAGAGAATMTCCAAGAGTTATCTCAAGGTRTTCCTTCTTTCTAATGCCTTTGTACTCGGGCTTAGAGTAKCCAAATATGAAAAATGGTGTTACCAATGACAACCAGAGATACARRTCTCAGATCTGATATCAAAGTGTGTGCACGAGACAGACTTGCAGAGGGATGTTTCTGCACATGGGAGGAGAGAATCATGGAGTGAAAACTTGTTTTGTTATCATGGTCAAGCCAGGTATGGATAGAGGGAATGAGTAACTCCAAGGATGATTTCCATTAATGTGAGACATTCATAAATACAATACAAAGTGACCTTTGGTTTCATCTTCCAAGAGGTCCGAATGACTCTTCTTTTTCACTTACGACTCTTCATGTTTATCCAAAATACGATTTACAATAATATTTACAAAATACCATCATCACAAGGTTTAGGTATCCAACAGATATTATTAGTGATGTAGAATAGAGAGATGATCCGATCTCCCTAGGTTTGTGCGATGTCTATTGTTTTTTCTTGAAAATTGATCTTCAACAACTCATTTGTAATTAATCTTACTAATAAGCTTCCAATGTCACTGCAATTTACAAAGCCAAGAATGTAAGAAAATATAACAAAGGTAATGACATTATAGCGAGTGTCAAAAGAAAAGATAGAAAATCAAATGGCATTATGGCGAGTATGTGATTCAAAAACATGAAGTTTGTAAACTAAATGCAATGGCAATTCTCATATTGACAAGAATCAAAAATGTTTGTAACACATGAATTCAAGTAGGGATTTACAAAGACAAGGTGTCTAAGATTTTTTGGGAATCTTTCATTAAGTGGCACACAAAATAGTGCATACACCAATACGGCAGTAGGATATTTATCCAGGTGTGAGCTATGTGATGGATTTAATGTTATGGAAGGGTACATTGTGAAATGGTACACCATATTAGGGAATACATAAGAGTCAATTAAAATATAGATGATATTAGTTTTTAGATGCAAAAAACAAGTATTATGTGATGAACCAATGTTCATTCACCAATGAAGCAGTGGAAGTGAAGATATTGATGGATTATTGAAAATCTAGCTATTATTTTGAAATTTTATAATATGTGTTGTCCTTCATAAATAACAAGTGATTTCATATTTGTTGTCCTTCATAAATAACAAGTGATAGAAAGGGAGGTAAAGAAACTCTTGGATGCAAAGATCATTGTTCCACTCAGATATTCCGAGTGGGTAGCTAATTTAGTTCCAGTCAGAAAGAAAAATGGTGAAATCAAACTTTGTGTGGATTTCAAGAACCTGAATAGATCATCCCTGAAAGACAATTATCCCCTCCCTAAAATGGATCATGTTCTTGAAAAAGTAGTCGGGGATAATATAATGTCTATGATTGATGGCTTTTCAGGTTACAATCAGATTGCAGTACATGAAGATGATAAGGAGAAAACCGCGTTCACCACCCCTTGGGGTACTTTTATGTATGACAAAATGCCTTTCGGCTTGATGAACGCAGGAGCTACTTTCCAACGAGAAATGGACATTGCCTTTATCGGATAAAGAGATAAGTTTGTTGTCATTTATATTGATGGTTTAACCATGTTTTCTAAATCTGATGCAAAGCACTTGATACACCTCAAACAAACGTCCGAGAAATGTCGAAAATTTGGTTTGTCCCTGAATCCCAAGAAATATCATTTTGCAATGCAAGAAGGTAAACTCTTGGGCCATATAGTATCTATAGAGGGAATAAAAATCGACCCGAAAAGGGTTGAAGCTATAGATACAATAAACATTCCTAGGAACAAAAAGGAGATCTAATCATCTTTAGGAAAAATTATTTTTTTACAAAGATTCATTCCAAACTTCGTTGAAATTGTTAAACTGGTTACAGATATGATGAAAAAGAACAACAAAGGAAAATGGACAAATGAAGCTAAAGCATCCTTCAAACGCATCAAGAAAACAATAGGAGAAGCATCAGTGTTAGCCAACTCGGACTATCTGAAGGAGTTATTGATCTTTTCATTCACATCTGAACACACTATCGCGATCATACTCTTACAGAAGAACGATCAAGGTTTTGAGCCACCAATAACATTTTTTAGTAAAATCCTCAAAGATTCCGAGTTGAAATATGATATATTAGAGAAACATGCATATGTTATGGTGAAATCCCTCAAATATTTCAGGACTTACGTGTTGCATTCCAAAATAATTCCTTATGTACCAACCAGCTTTGTGAAGGATATATTAGTTCAACCAGATAATGACGGAAGAAGGGGTTGATGGTTAGACAAGATTCAAGAATTTTACCTTGAGGTAAAACCTACCAAACTCGTCAAAGGTCAAGGTCTAGCTAATATTTTAGCTGAATCTAATTTCAGAGCACTCGAATAAATCATCTGCAAGCTTACAAAGATCTTCCAGATATAAAAGAATTTGATGTACAGACACCTGAAAGTCAGATTCAAGAAAAATTCTCTTCCTTGGTCTGGTATAGTGACATTGTCTCATATCTCCTGACTCTTCAGTGTCCAAGTGATATGACTCCTTCCAAGGCAAGAACGTTGAAATTGCATGTAGTAAAATATTGCATCATCAAAAATCAACTGTATTGGAAAGATCCACTGGGTTTTTTACTAAAATGCCTGATAGAATCAGAAACTGAGAATGTTATAAATGATTTCCATGAAGGAGTGTGTGGAGGACACCATGCCTGGAGGGAAACGGCCTATAAAATCTTGAGATCAGGATATTACTGGCCAAAGTTATTTACAGACATGAATACTAAAGTCAGAGCTTGTAATCCTTGTCAATTGTTTTCAGGTAAACAAAAGCTTCTTGCACTACCCTTGATCCCAGTCAAGACAGAAGCTCATTTTCAACAATGGGGTCGGGATTTTATCAGATATATCCATCCACCTTCTAGCGCACAACAAAAATGGATTCTAATTGCCACAAACTACTTCACTAAGTGGGTAAAAGCCATTTCGATGCAAAATGATACAAACTCAGTGGTGATAAATTTCTTAGAAGAAAAAATTCTAGCTAGATTTGGCTGTCCTCGAAAGATAGTTACAGATAATGCCCATGCATTCAAATCCATAGCGCTGGTCATTTTTTGTCAAAAGTACAATATTGTAATAAGACATTCTACAACTTACTATCCTCAAGGCAACAAATTAGTTGAATCATCTAATAAGAGCTTAATCACCATAACTAAAAAGGTGCTGACTGAAAATAAGAAAGACTGACACGTTCATTTGAAATATGCTTTGTGGGAAAATCGAATCGGCACAAATAAATCAATCAGAATGTCTCCTTTACAAATGGTGTACGATACCAATGTGGTCATCCCTATTAATCTCTCTCTGCCTGTGATGAAGCTTTGGCAAGACTCGAAGGAAGAGACTAACGATGTTACCAGGAGAATAAACCAATTAATTGAAGTATAACAAAATAGAGATGAAGTGGATGAGAAACTTCAGAAATATCAAGACAACATGAAAGCCTTGTTCGATAAAAAATATAAAGATAGGGAATTTCTTTCTGGTGACCTAGTGTTGAAATGGGATGCTCGAAAGGAAGACGCTGGAAAAAACGGTAAATTTGATCACATCTGGTTTGGACCTTTCAAGATCACAGCTTCTAAAGGAAAGAATTCATTCTTGTTAGAAAAACTTGATGGAGAAATCCTTAGCGCCCCTATCAACGGGCGTTATCTAAAGAACTTTATGCAATAATCAAATTCCAAAGCACCATTGTATATACCGGTTTGATTTTTTGGTTTTTAATTTATGTTCTTTGTCTTTTTGGTAAGTTTTACTTTCACTGTAAATACAGAACCAGGTTTGTTTATTTCATAAAAACAAAAACAAGTAGCACCTACTATTTCTTTTTCAGAAGTTTCAGACATTTCACATGTTATTTTTATGCAGAATGCTTGCTGATAGTTGAGAGATAAGGATGTATCA
>JASDQU010374149.1:41022-52489 GCA_032191745.1 Picea mariana | reverse complement strand
CAAAATTGACCCTCACAAAGGCAAAGGAATCTACAAAATAAGGTGCTCATGCGGTAAATGCTACATCGCTGAAACCAACCGCTCCTTCCAGATTGGGATAAAAGAGAATGGAGCTAACATTAAGAATGAACGCATCCGCACCTCTGCCATAGTTGAACACTCCCTTACAAAAAAACACCATGTCCACCTAGAAGACACCACAATCCTTGCCAAAGAAAATCACCTCTTTAAACGATGTATTAGAGAAGCTATTGAGATCCAAAAACACCCTGGTAACCTAAACAGAGATAATGGGCTATAATTAAGTGAAAACTGGCTTCCCTTGATTCATAAAAATAATAATAATTAGCACTATTTTAGGAAAACAATCTAATACTAAAAATAACCCTACCTAATTAAAAATCATTCCCTAATAAACTACACTTATTAGAATGAACTTTCTTAACAAAACTATCAATAGGAAAATTCACAAGTAAAAACATAAATCATAACTATTTAGGATGTAAATTATTTATCCTAATTAATAATCATACCCTAACAATTAATTAACCCTAATCAATAATCTTACCCTAACTAATAAATAAACACTTATTAAAATAAACTTCTAATAAGAATACCATCATTATTATAACATAAAAATTAATAGTTTATATAAGCTTAGTAAACTAACCCTAATAGATTCTTTAATTGACTTAAAAACTAGAATCTATTAACACAGTTAATTAGATTAATTAATTAAACATTGAATTAAAAATGAAACCCTAAAAAATCTTAAATAAAGATTAACTTTTTCTAAATGAACATAGCCGACACCAGGTCTCCTTTCACATTTATTATTTAATACCATATCTTCTATTCATTTTAAATTCGGGCTTCATGTCCTGAAGATGGATCCTGATTTGGATCTGAAACATCGACGATCTATTGACAAGACTATGGCTAATCCGATCACTTCTGAAAATCCAAACCACAGAAATTTCATTAATCAAATTACAATATTAATTCTATTTACATGGTGGGGCTGACCTATACCCTTTATGATGCAGACCTCCCGCCCTCAAGCCGAGATCCGCACATGATCTTCTCTAGACCATGACAAGGGTTAACAAAACCCCTTGTCTAATCCCACACAGGATTTCGGTTTTCGTAAGTTGGGGCGCTTCGAACACTATGCCATGGCTCTTGGAAATAGCCGAAATGCAAAATTTTGAATGGGCTTATGGTGTAAGCCCCCTCTCTAACGTGACCACAACCAAGCCTAGGTGAAAACGCCTTTCGTGACTCGTGATTCGCGAGTTGGAGCACCACCCATTGTACACTCTCCTTACGAATCCATGACTCTGAAATCCAACCTTCGACAAGATCCAACGGTTGTATGCCTCCCTTGATCTGACGGCCCACGACGTATTGGAATTTCGCAAATCGGCAATCTAAGACGCTTGACCCCAAACCTCTTGTCACTCCATTCCTAGAACTTCGATACACGATTTTGCATGATCAACGGCCCATGTTGATCCAAATCTAATGGTCACTATCCCTCTAGAGCTTAAGGGCGTTGAAAATACACTCAGTCTTAATCTCTTCGATGTTCTAAGAGATCCAACGGTTCATAGGATTTCGACACTTCCTCCTGAAGCGATTCAACCATCCGATTCAACTTCTCAAGGACTTCTGGCCAGACGACTTGGCATCCTTCCCTCTTGAACTTGATTCTTGTGAATCAATTCAACCTCCATCTCTCTTTGGAACAATTCATAGGTTCTAACCCTCTTGAGCTTTCACTTGCAAACTCAAGGCCTCCAAAAAGAGTCCCTGCACGCACTCCTTGTGGCAGTTTTCAAATAACCTCTGGTTATTTTAGATCTTTGATTCTATGCACTCCTTGCGACAATAGTCCCTCAATTTCTCTCTTGGATTTAGTAAAATCCAAGACTTCACCTAGCCTGCGCACACCTTGCATGGCTCTATGCTCTGCTAACACTCTTTCCTGTAAAGACAAAGTTTGAATCTCTTTTGAGAGTTTTGAGGTAAAACTTAGAGTCTGATCGACACACTCTTTGCAGAACCTCCACTTCACTCTTTGCAGGCGTTCTTAGAAAGAGAAACAACTGAAACTCATTCTCCCCTTATCCAGGATTCAAATATTCAACATAGAATCCTAGAACATACACACAGAGATTTGCATTGAAATAAAATGCGCACAAAGAATGCAAACAAGCCACAACATATTGTTCAATAGGCGATTCCAAGAGCCATAACAAACACAAAGATTGGAATCAAATCTTTTCTTTCATTAATTCCGGTGCTCTCATACATGGTAAACAACTACAACTAGAATGCATGAAAATATTCTCTGTTCTCCTCTGTAGCTGTACAACTTATGAAATCTGAATCATAATGTTACAAATGATCAAAGGGTCAAGGGTGTCTATCATCCATTTTCCCTCCTACCTCCTACGCTCCTAAAACTGTCTAATCTATTATTTAAATCTACCTACTTTACATTCATTATGCATAAATGCCTCTACATTCGACAAATGAGAGCAATGCTCAAGATCTGTTTACAATCTCCAAAACACAAAGGTAAGTATGCTTCCCTATCTATTACATTAATGTCCATTCATTAATATTCAAAACATTTCAAAATGTGCGCTGGTGATTTTCCAACTGTATTTTTTGGTTAGGCGCGTGCCTTTGGCTTTATACGATGCTCCTGCATCACTTTACAACATAATTAGATTTACAGGTAAATATTACTCTTAGACAATATAGCAAGAATCTCACACATCCACTAGTGCTCAACCACTAGGGACACGTCCACATGTTCTCAGCCAGAGGGACGTCATACTCAACAGATCTCTATCTCAACTGAGTCCACAGGAAAATCATCTGGAGTACCACATCGTCTCAACTCTCACACAGAGGAGAATGATACACCCATCACATGGGCACACCCAACCATTGGGGGATGACTCAAATCTATAGAGGATAACAATTCCCCAACCACTTGGGGGATGAATCAACTCTCACACAGAGGAGAACGATGCCCCATCACGTGGGTATGCCCAACACTGGGCTCCCTCTCAGGTTGACTCAACTCAGTCACAGAGGAGAATGTATCCTGAAGGATGTCTGATGATGCTAAAATCATCAACACTCCCTTTCAGCTAGGGAGGCATTCTCCACCAGGCCAAGTGTCTCACAGAAGTACTCGAACTTCATCCTGGCAAGCGGTTTGGTGAAAATATCTACAATCTTCTCATGTGTAGGAAGGTATTGCACGTGTATTTCTTTCCTATACACCATGTCTCTGATATAATGATATTTTATCTCAATGTGTTTTGATTTAGCGTGAAACATAGGGTTCTCATAGATATTCACACATCTCTGGTTATCACAATGAATAATGGTAGAATCCATCTCATGATCAAATAAATCTGTCATGATCTTGCAAATCCATACTGCTTCACGAACTGCCACACTCAACGCTATATACTATGCTTCCGCGGTACTCAAAGCCATAGAACTTGTTTCCTACTGCACCAAGAAACCATGGCAGAATCCAAGGTAAAATAACAATCGAATGTGCTCTTCTGGTCCACTGCGCTCCCTGCCCAATCTACATCGACATATCCCTGCAATATCATGTCTACACTGGAGGCATATCTCAGGCCATATCCAAATGTGCCTTGTAGATATCTCAATACATGCTTTGTTGCTATCCAGTGAGTCTGTCTCGGTCATGTATTACGAATCCCTTTGGCTGCTCGATGTAAAATTCTTCCTCATAATCAATTCCCTCCACCTGTGAGAATTCTCTAGCTTCAAATCTCAATTTGTACTTCTCGACACTTCCATCAGTTACATACTTGATCTTATAGATCTACTTGGAAGTCATTACAGACTTCCCATATCCTACACATCATTCTTTATGATGGATTGATACTCTTATGTCATGGAATCTTGCCATACCTACTGACCTGCTGCTTCTCCATGACAAGAAGGCTCGGTATCAATGATGTGGCTCATGGCTGAAAAATAGCTTGAAAATCTCTTTGTTTTCTTGCTCTCTCGAAATGTGTCTCGAGGAGCTGCATGGCCCTTTTCCTCCTGCAAAGTTTGTCAAGCCCAAGAAGGCCTTTTATGGCCAGCGGTAATGTCTCTGGGGACATCAACTGGAGAAACCAGATCAACTGATGTCTCCCTCTAAAATGATGAAGGGGGAGAAGGTACTGCCTCTTCCTTCTTTTCAAATAGTTTGACTCCCTCTGAGTCAAGTGACTCCCTTTGAAGTCTGAAGGATAGACATCTTCCTTTTTTGGTGTTGCTAACCTGGAGACATCCCATGTCTTATCAAGTCGTTTACTTCTTCTACAGAACTTTGTTGGCCTCCTGTAGTAGGATAATAACAAATATGGCCTCTCAGAATGTGTCTCGAGGAGTTGCATGTCCCTCTGCCTCTTGCAAAGTTTGTGGAGCCCAGGCAAGTCTTTTATGGCCAGCTGCAATGTATCTAGGGACATCAACTGGAGCAACCAGATCAACTGATGTCTCCCTCTGAACTGTTGAAGAGGGAGAAGGCACTGTCTATTTCTTATTTTCAAATAATTTGACTCCCTCTGTGTCAAGTGACTCTCTCTGAAGTTTGAAGGATATAAATCTTCCTTTTTCAGTGTTGCTAACCTGGAGACATCCCATGTCTTCTAAGGTCATTTACTGCTTCTACAAAACTTTGTTGGCCTCCCGTATTAGGATAATAACAAAGATGACCTCCCATAGGGATAACAATCAAAATAGCCTCATGTACTAGGATAATAACCAACTAAGAAAATTTGGACTCTCGTACCAGGGATCATGGTCCTCCAATAATTTAAACAAGAAAATATAGCTTCCTGTACTAGGATAATAACTAAGATGGCCTCCCATAGTGATAACAACCAAAATGGCCTCCTATACTAGGATAACAACCAACCAAAAAAAATTGACTCTCGTACCAGGGATAATAGTCCAAATCATTAGGGCTCCCACACCAGGGATAATACCCTTCATTATAAAAATGATAAACAATACTAAGTGCACAAGATCCACTGCCATTTTACAAATTTAAGAATGAAGTCAAATATGCAAAGTGCCTACTTRGAGTGTACATTGTTGGTTCTTCAATCTGMTTGCTTGTTCTAGCCAATATCTTGATGAGTAATGATACTCCTTCACAATCTGCACTAGCCTTCAAGCACACTTTTTTCCATATGAGCATGGAACTTGACATATGATCTTTGCATGTTTTTCAATTGTCATCAAGGACTGATAATCTGCCTTTTGTAGCTTCCATAGACTTTAATTTGTCATGTGCTTGAGAGAGATGGTTCTTAAGGCTACAATCTGTGTTTTTAAATGCTCACAGACATTGAATGTTGTTGTCCACAATACTTGTGGCCTTACCTTGTTGTTACAACAGGTAATTATAGTCACAATCATCGGGACACTTGTCCAGATACTCTTAATGTTGTCCTTAGTATGGCCATATGAAATGAAAACACTATCAGCCAACCTTTATGAATTGTAATCTTACTTCAAAGGCTGTAGGTTTCAAGTTAGCACTGTTGTGGATAAATTTTTTTATGCAAATTTCCATTATAGATTGTCAACTGAATATTGTCTATCAAATTGGCATATATGGCCTTCAGATCTCTGGCTTGTATACCAAAGTATGAGATACAATAATAGGCATGTTCATAATTGCATATGTCATCCTTACTGCTTCTTAACTGATCTAGTATGAATATTTGTGAATCAATGAAATGATACAGACTGTTTACATACTTGAGCTTGCAATCAAGGGTTCTTATTATTGTTACAGTCACCTAAACAAATTCATACAGTGACTATCCTGAACATGATGTGTACGCAAGTTTTAGGAAAGGTTATTCAATAGAACCCAAACATTCTTACTCCTTAACAAGTCTCTTAAGTTTACTTCAGATCTGCAATTTGGATTGCTACTTTTTCACACAAGCTAGTTGTCAACCTTAGTTGGAATACACTTGGAGATGATGCTAAGAACATACCAAAACAACCTCAAAAACTTGTTGTAATAGATTTAAATATTCCTCAAAACTTCGTTGTAACAAATTTAAATATGCCTCAAATTTCCTTGGAACATAACCCTTAACTTGGTCAAAAAATCCCTCAGAACAGGTCTCAAAAAATGGGCCTAAATTGCCTAAGAATATGCCTCAAAAAACACTTTAAAATTCGTCTGTAATTTTGGGGTTCTTCTGGCTGTGGCTACCTCAAGTAGGTATGCTGTTATGGCTGGGCTTCCTCCCCAAGCCTACAGCTACAGAGTTCATCCTCCTCTTCTGGTCTGCAGTTAAGTTTGTAAGGGTTACGTTGCTTGGGGTCTTATGTAGTAGACCTGGTGGGGTTTCTTCTTGTTGTAGCTTCTTTAAACTTCTGTTGAAATATTGTAATTGCAAAGAGTATTCTACTTATTATTATTATTATTTGAGTCATTTATTTATAGATCAAATCCCGTTTTGTGGATTGATCATGTTGGGCATTGTAATTGACCAAATCCCCTTTTGCGGATTGGTTAAACCCTAATTGTATTATGCAAATTAAGAAGTCATCCCCCAAGCCTAATTAAAGTGGTTTTAACCACTAAGAAGACAAGTCATCCCTACCAAGTGAAGATACACCTTTTCAACACCTCCCAATTTATATAAATAAAGGGAGCCAGTGCCTCATTTGATCACTCACTCAACTCACTCATCTAGTGCACAAGTTTGAAGGAAGCTGCAGTTTCCAGTTGCCGGAAGAAGGAAGAGAGAGAGGCACATTACTCAGTGGAGGATAGTCTCTAGTGTTTGGTTTATTGTCTTGGCATTGTATTGGCTATCTATATTAAGGAAGTTTTTGTTGGGTTTTCTTCCCCATGAGGGTTTCCCAGGATAAATGTTGTGTATCTTGTGATTGTGTTTCTCTCAGTGATCCTATCTATGTTATGGTTATCTAGTAAATTGAAAAGAAACCTAATAATATCTTAAACTTTAAAATGGTATGAGAGCTAAGCTGAAGAGAACATCTTTCACTAGATAAGAAAAAACGCCACTGTTGTCGTACAAGAAAATTAGGGCTTTTTGTTGGAGAGGAATTTTTGCCTAAAAACCATCTAGAAAAGTGTTCCCTACCTTAGTGAATCTTTTGGCACCTTGAGCACACCTTTTTAGTGGATATAACTCTTGAAAAGTGAAACCCTAGTTTTCACTGGTACCAGAAAACTAGGAAACCAGAACCAGTACCAGTCCAGATTTCTGCAAGCTCAGTTTCAAGGGGTAAAATTTGGATTTTTAGAAATCTGACTGCAGCATATTACTCGCCTCAACTGAAGGCATCTAGCCCTTGGGTCGGAGTTTCAAAATTTAAAGTTTGAAAAATTAGGTTTTCCTCATAAAACCCTAAGTTGTAGTTGTAGTTGCAGTTTTAGAATCAGTTGCAGTTGCAATTGTAGTTTTAGAATCAATTGCAGTTGTAGTATCAATTGAAGTATCAGCTGCAGTCACCCTTGAAGTTTTTAAGAGTTGGTAATTATTACCATTGTTGCCAGATGGTGCCACTACCTGTAAATATTATCAAAGGTATGTATTCACATATGTTTAAACTGTTAATATTTAAAGGGTATTTGCAGAAGAAGGGATATCTTGCCATAGATCTAGAAGGATCTCAATATCCAACACATTCAGAGGAATAATGCAACCCATGTTTGATAATTCTGATATGCATCTATTTGTTATGACATTATTTTGATCTAGGTTGCATGTTGAAGCTATGACCATCATACTAACCTTTGGTAAAAATTTAATTCAAAGTATTAGATTGATTAAAGTTGAGATCATAGAATTTATCCTCTAACCCAACTTTCTGTCAAGATAACAAATTGTCTTAGTACAGAAGATAGGTTGGAAAAATCACTTGTCATCTTGAGTGAAGGAGACTCGAAAGAAAAGAAACACACTCATTCTTGAGGACAAGGTGCCAGGTTCCATGTTTGATTAATTAAGTTGCTAAGATTCAAATTTGCACATGACAAGTTGATAACTACCCCTTTACAAGTAAACACTATAGTTGAGGTAGCAATATTTGAAAAGTATTATTCTTGGTAGCATGTGAGCATATTGAGATAAATGCTTAATGTAATCATTTACCAGATACAACTAACATCTCCTCTAGGAGAAAATTCTTGTGTTGGTTCTAGGTTACCATGGATGAATGTTTGATCACAACACTAGAAGAGTGTTTACTTCATCTTGTATTGTATTTCTTACTTTTGATATTTGTTTCAAATAGGTCACAAGTGATAGCTCTAAAGGAGCTACTGTGATGATTATTCGTGCTATTGTTTTATTTACTATTATCAAAAGAGTATTATTCTTACCTATTGACCTTGTTTCAAGTCACAAGCAATAACCCTAAGGAAGCTATAGTGAAGGTTGGAGAAGGCAATAGATTAGATGAGACATGAAACAAACTATGTACATGACCATATACATTCATGTACAATAGAAGATGAAGAAGAAGCTATTTTTGAGATCCAAAGTATTTCATATGGAATTGACTGTAAGGAGTAGAAGGCTCCAAAGATGACCAAACATTAGAATTCACAGAAGACTTGGTAAAAGGATAATGAAGCCACATTGACGGGAAGCAAAACTCATTTAAGTATGACTCAGCCTTTCATATTTAGACTTGGTATTCAACACCAAGTATACCCCATAAGAGATGATGAAGTCCTTGTAGACTCGAAATAAATCGAGAGTAAGCATGATCTCAGAAAGGATCAGATGAAGAGACAACTTCCAGGACTGGGAGACAGATGCGATGAGAAGACTAGATCGTAGCTTCAGAAACTTATAGGAGATATGAAATCTCCTGGGAAGATTCCCTTGTTTCAGTGACGGAGAAGAAAGGCAGTTAGAAGACTAGGATATGGATTCTTCCATGAGACTAGAAGAGAATTCAGTATTGACTTCCAAGATTGATCTAAATAGATCAAACATGTTGCAGATGTACAAAGCCTGATGTGTGTCCAGAGGATTCTCCCAACAAGAGGGAGAAGACTCTGACGAGACACTTACTCCAGTAATTGAAGAAATAGTTCCAGTATTTATGAAGACAACCAGAACAACCATGATTCATATATAGTATGAGATGCAGGGGGAGCAATCCCCATATTTAAAATTGAGTGGCAGTTGGTGCATTACATTAGTTGATTCATGGAGACATGAATACAATAAAATATAGAGTTACCTCCATGAAAGAAGAAGAGCTACATTCATTATCATTCATTGAGCCACTCTCAGTTTTAGATGAATTTGTTGACGTGATAGAATAAGAGGAGTTCCTCTCAGATTTTAGCAGCCACAGTGAGGATGAAGCAATCATTCTCAACCTCAGAGCAACTGCAGGTGTAGAGTCCCAGTTCTAGAAGGAACAATTGTAGAAAGAGGAGAGGACATACTCTTAGGCAGTGAGACAGATAGTGCTTTGCAGAAAGAACATAGAGCTAGCACATGATTATGCAAATTGAGTTGCAGTTGAGCAAATGTACCATATTGGTACAATGTAATGAGAAAAATTGATTTGAAGATTGAAGATAGAAAAACTCATGTTTGTCGGTTGAATGAAGCTATGTACGTGTTGAAGCAAGCTCCTAGAGCTTGGTATGGTAGAATTGACAATTTTCTGAAGAGCTTGGGCTTTACCAAGAGTAAGGTTGATTCTAACCTAGGTTATGAATGATGATCCATTTATATTGTTGCTACTATATGTAGATGATGTATTCTTGACAAGATGAAGAAAAGATCATCACAGATTACAGAAGAAGCTCACTACAGAGTTTGATGGAATACCTTATGCATTATCTCTTAGGTCTTGAAGTTTGGTAGAACACAGAGAAGATCTTCCTTAACCAAGGGAAGTATGCAGTTAAAATAATGAAGAGGTTTGACATGTTTAAATGTAAATCCATGTACACACCCATGGAAATGAAGTTGAAGATCCTGGTAGATAACTCATCAGAATTGGTTGATGTTACTCTGTACAGGACAGATTATTGATTTGTTTATGTATATGATGAATACTAGGCCATATATATGTTTTGATGTGAACATCTTGAGTCGGTATCTGGTAGAGCCCATATGTGTTCACCTTGTTTCCACAAAACATGTGATGAGATACCTTAAGGGTACGTTGGATTTTGGTCTCTGTTATACTAGAGATCATGACTTCAGATTGTGTGGATATATTGATTCAAATTGAGCTTGAAGTGTTTCTAATCGAAATAGCACTTCAGGATGTTGTTTCAGTATGGGGTTAGCCATGATCTCATGGTAGAGTAGGAAGCAATCAAGTATTGCTCTCAGCACGGCAGAAGCAGAATACAATGTTGCATGTTCGGCCATTTGTGAAGGCATATGGCTTCAAATGTTGTTGACAGATCTATTTGCTCTGGAGATGGAAGCCACTGTGATCCTATGTGATAACCAGAGTTGTATAAAAATGATGTGTCAAAGCACATAGAGATCCGATATCACTTCATTCATGATATGATGTAGAGAGGAGCTATAAAGCTACAATATGTTGGCACAAATGAACATGTTGCAGATGTGTTGACCAAGCCTCTGTCTCGTGTAAAGTTTGAGCATTTTTGAGAAAAGCTTCGTATAGTCCAAAAGGACCTCCCTCAAAATGGGGAGTAGTGATGATGATACTATGGTATCCTAATCAGTAGTGGTAGCTCTGTTAGGATTTTATATCCTAGGGAATATTATGATTCCTGGGCATATCCTTTGGGTCTATCAGAGTACCACGTGGTAGCTCTGTTAGGATTTCATATCCTAGGGAATATTTTTGATTCCTGGGTAGGTCCTTTGGATCTATCAGAGTACCACAAAATTTTGTTGATGTCAGCCTAGTGCTGAATATTTCTAGCTTCGTGCCGATGTTGTTGATGCCAGCCTAGTGTTGAATATTTTCATCTTTGTGTTGATGTTGTTGTGATGCCAACATTGTGTTGAAGATTTCCAGCTTCGTGTTGATGTTGTTGTGATGCCAGCCTCATGCTGAATATTTCCAGCCTCGTGCTGATGTTGATGAGATGCCATCTTCATGCTGAAGATTTCCAACCTAGTGCTGATGTTGATGATGCTCCAGCCTTCGTGTTGTGATGTTGTTGTTGTTGATGATACTCCGACCTTCGTGTTGTGATGTTGTTGTTGTTGATAATGCTCCGTCCTTTGTGCTGTGATATTGTTGTTGTTGATGTTGTGTCATCCTTGTTTTGTAATTGATGATGATGATGTATTAGTGTTATACTAATCCATGTTGATGCAGATGATGATGATGTCACTTCATCTTCTTGCTGAAGATGATGATGATCATGTCACTTCAGCTTCTTGTTGAAGAC